>PVIY010034350.1:0-27208 GCA_004026745.1 Myrmecophaga tridactyla
TACCGATAAAGAGAACAGATCAACTGAAAGATGTAAAAATTATAAATACATATGTACCTAACAGCAAAGTCACAAAATAGATGAAGCAAATAATGACAGTTTTGAATGGAGAAAGACACAGTTCTACATTAACAGTAGGCGACTTTAACAAACCACTCTGAATAATGGATGGAATATCTAAGAAGACCAATAACAAAGTACAGGATTTGAATGACAGACTAAACCAACTAAACCTAAGACAACAAAAAAAAAGATAAGTGGGACCTCATCAGAATGAAAAACTTTTGTTCTTCAAAGGACTTTTCCATGAAAATAAAATGACAACCTGCACAATTGGAGGAAATATCTGAACAATACATATCCAATAATGGTTTAAATATCCAGAATTTTCAAAGAAATCCTTCAACTCAAGAAGAAAAAGTCAGATAAGCAATTTTTAAATGGGCAAAAGGTTTAAGTAGTCATTTCTCCAAAGATATACATATGGCTAAAGAGAGCATGAAAAGATGTTCAACATCATTAGCTTTCAGGGAAATGCGAACCAAAACTACAATAAGATATCATTTCTCACCCACTAGCAGGGCTACTATTTAAAAACAAAATTACAACTGCTGGACCAGAGGATATGGAGAATAGAAACACTCAAACATTGCTGGTGGCAATGTAAAATAGTGGAGCCACTGTGGAAGACAATTTAGCAGTTTCTCAGAAAATTAATTATAGAACTACCAAATGATCCAGCAATCTCACATCTAAGTACATACCTGTTCTAGTTTGCTAGCTGCCGGAATGCAACACACCAGAGATGGATTGGCTTTCAATAAAAGGAGATTTATTTCATTAGTTCTTCAGAGGAAAGGCAGCTAACTTTCAACTGAGATTCTTTCTTACATGGGAATGCACAGGGTGATCTCTGCTGGCCTTCTCTTCAGGCCTCTGGGTTCCAACAACTTTCCCCAGGGCGATTTCTTTCTGCATCTCCAAAGGCCTGGGCTGAGCTGCGAGTGCTGAGATGAGGTATGCTGAGCTGCTTGGGCTGTGCTACATTGAACTCTCTCATTTAAGCACCAGCCAATTAAATCAAACATCATTCATTACAGCAGACATGCCTCTTAGCTGACTGCAGATGTAATGAGCAACAGATGATGTTCATGTATCATTGGCTCATGTCCACAGCAACAGAACTAGGTACCTTCACCTGGCCAAGTTGACAACTGAATCTAACTACCACAATACCCAAAAGAACAGAAAGCAGGGACTTGAACATATATTTGCACATTGATGTTCATAGTAGCATTATTCACAATTGCCAAAAGATGGAAGCAACCCAAGTGTCCATCCCATGATAAATGGAAGAATAAAATGTGTTATATACCTACAATGGAATACTATTCAGCCTTAAAAAGGAATGAAGTCTTGTTATATGAGACAACATGGAAGAAACTTGAAGACCTCATGTTGACTGAAATAAGCCTGACACAGAAGGACAAATATTGTATGATCTCACTGATTTAAAAAAAAAATAGAATAAACAAAATCATAAAGTAAGAGTCTAGAATATAGGTTACATTACCAGGAGAACAGGTGGGGAGGTTAAGGCTTAAAACGTACAGGGTTCCTATTTAGAATGATGGAAATGTTTTGCTAATGGATGGTGGTGATGATAGCACAATATTGTGAATGCAATTTACAGACCTGAAATATATGTGAATATAATTAAAAGGGGAAATGTTAGATTGTACATATGTTAACAGAATAAACATTTTTTTTTAATCCATGGAACTCTTTAAAAATACACTACACAGTGAACCCTAAGTTAAATCATGGAATGTAAGTAACAGACAATTATAAAAATGTGTGATCATCAATTGCAACAAATGTTCCACACCAATGCAAGGTTAGTGACTGGGGTGATACATGGGAATCCTATAGTTTATACATGACAGTTCTGTAAACCCATAACTTCTTTAATAAAAAAAATTGTGGAATAATACTTAAAGTGTGACAGAACTTTTTAAATGCTTTCTATGTGTATACCCAAATATATCTGGAATTCTACACATCTGGCAGTTAACATCAGTTACCACAGGACAATAGGATGCTGCTTTAGATTCTAGCCCTTGCTACCCTCCCATACACTAAAATAAAACTATTAAATAAATCAAATAAAACCTGAAGCATGGTTACCATATGTTACATTTAGTTATGAGGTGTTCAGAAAAAGCAAATGCTAGAACTGCAGCAGCAACTCACATGGTCACTGCCTGGCAGCAACACTATAATAGCAAATTGAGAAGACATTCTCCCAGGGAGCAGAGTAACCTATTTTCTACATCAAGAGAAAAAGAACCAAGTTGTTTATTTTTATCAGTGACCTACATGAGTATTTGCCTCCATGTGGGTGAGATTGCTAACTTCTAGGTAAATGAAAAGCGGGGTCAAATTAACTACGACAATTCAGAGAAGCAGTATTTTCAAAAATAAAATGAAGCCTCCATGTCCCATACAGGAGGCCCAAAAAACAACAAATTAAATTCAGGCAATGTCAACAACCAAGAGTTAGGTCTGAAAGCAGAATTCCAGTCAGCAAGAGTAGAAGGGTTTAATGAATAAAGACAAATGCAACTGGGTAAATCTAGAAAGAAGAAGCCAGAAAGAGAAAATTTAGCAGAATATCTGAAAAATGCTCCATTTCTTGATAATCAACACAGTCATAGCTTCATTCAACAGTACAAATGAAAGATGGTATTTTAGTTTGCTAAGGTTGACGAAATGCAACATACCAGAAATGGGCTGGCTTTTAACGATGGAATTTATTAGTTTTCAAGCTTAAAGTTCTGAGACTGTGAAAATGTTCAAATCAAGTCACCAACAGGCCATCTGGTGATCCTGGACTCCTCTGTCACATGGTGGTGTCCACTGGTCCTTTTCTCCTGGGTTTTGTTGCTTTCAGCTTCTACCTGCTCTGTCTATGGCTTTCTCTCTGTGTTTCTGAGAGAAGGTTGTGTGTCCTTCTCTTCTAGCTTCTGAGCTTTCTCTCTGTTTCATGTTCTCATAAAGGGCTCCAATATGAGGAGAAAGACCCCCCCGCCCCCGGGGCAAGCCTCAACTGAAATAACCTAATTAAAAGTCCCACCCAACAATAATAGGTCAACACCCACAGGAATGGATTAGCTTTAAGAACATGATATTTTCTGGGATCTAGAAAACCTCCAAACCATCACTGGCATGAGTAGCTACTCAATTTAATCATTAAACATTTGGTGGCAGTTATAATCATAGACTGTGTGATACAAAACAGTGCTGATTAAATGTTTTTTGAAGGAAAGGAGGGTGGAAAGGATAAAGGGAGGTAATTATTATTCTGAGAGTCTTCAAAAGAGAAAAAGCTCATCTTAAATTTTAAAAACTATGAGCATAAAAAGGAAGAACTTCCAGAGTCTTCATGGACTGAAAGAGCAAACAGAAATATAGCTACAGGATCTTTTATACCCAACCTACTTAGCACAGATCTTGCAACTGGAAGAAAAAGAAGTCCCAGGAGTAGTAAGCTTACTGATTGTGGGTTTTATGAGCAAGCTTGAAGCATACCCACTGTACTATATAGTAAGTTGTCTAAACTTGAGGACCAAAGACAACATGCTAAAAGAAGCAGAGTACAGATGACTTCACATACAAATAAGGATATCCATTTATTTCAGATTATAACTTCAGAAATATTAAGAAAAAGGCAGGTAAGAGTCAGGCTTCAGAGGCAGCAAAACTATCATGCTTTCTTTCGTAAATGAAAACATAACTGTCACATAAGGGATACACCTTAACACCAAAGGATCTCATGAAAAAAAAATAAAGTGTTTAAAAGCCTTACTTAAATCCAAAGCATTTGCTGCAGTAAGAAGAAAATAGAAAGAATAAACTGTGACCTGACAAAAGAAAAATTAGCATTAAAAGATCTATAAATGTGTCTACTCTGGTTCAAAGGGTACATCTTGGTTCTTATTATAAGAACCCCCCAAAGCATAACTGAAAAAAAATTTTATTCCTAGAAATTTTAAGTCTCCTTCAGTGAGGTAATTTTGAGAGAAAGGGTGAAAGGAAGAGGCAGAATAGTGGACAGAGCGCTGGGCGCTTGGGTTCCAGTTCTGCTTTGCCTCTGTGGGACGTGGAATCTTCTACTCCGTGTCCTGTAACATGAGAGGTGATCTATCTCACTATGACTCTCCATATGCTGTAACTGAAACAGGTCTTTTGCTTTAAATGGAAATTTACTTGTGCTTATGATTCTGGCTTTGAGCTATTTTTCATATTTTTGCTTCTGAAAATAAGACTATAGTCAAATATTACCCAACTGTTTTTATTACAAATTCTTGTAATATTTTAAACTCTTACCTGGAACTACAATGGTCTAGGCCAGCGATGTATGCTTTGTTCAACCATCTTCTTATACAGAAGACTGATGTACAAAATAGAAAAGGGAATCTGTTTTATTGAAAAAAAAGAGAGGAAGGGGAGAATGGGATATAGAAAGGTAGAATTCTGCCAGCTCTGCTTCCCACTGTGCTTTACAGGGCCCTTCACAACTGCTACTGAAACCCTATGACTCCTTAAGCTCAATATGAAAGTCAGTGTTTGTGGTAGCTTATCACAAATGAGTAATATAGAGACACACATTTTAGAAACAAGGATTGAAGGACACAAGTTGATTTAAATTTATGCAAATTTTATTTTCTACAATGGAGAATTTAATATCATTTGGCAGCCAAGTAAGGAAACAGAAGCAAGAAGCTCAGCTCTGTCTCCCCAAGTTATAGAAGCTTGTGACTTTTATGGATTTGGAGGAAGTTGGTTTAGGGAAATGACATAGGATGGGGTGAGATTACATAGGACAGAAGCCTGGATTAAATGGAGCATGCACTGTTAAAAATCATCCTTATTCATAAATCACATGTTCAAAAATGATGACTCAGTATGTTGAGTGGGAATAATTTTTACTTTATAGTCAGGTGTAGTTAACTTTAGGTCAGAATTTTGTTGCTTTGTGCATGTGCCAGTAGGGGTAGGAAGAATTTTCCGACTTTGTCCAGTTTGAACTGGCCAATAAGGTAGAAGTAACAAACAGGAACTTTAGGTGAACCAAGGTACTCGTTTAAAAGTATGAGGTGAGGCAAATCCTTTATTAATAGATACAAGAAACTGGACTCTCCAAGAAGGAGGAAACAGAGGCTTTTTGCCAGCAAACAAGGGAAGTCTCCCAGAAAAAATGGTCTAGCTGGAAGTGGTTTCAATAGCAAGGCCTGTACATTTCTCTGAGCCATAGGAGAGGAAGGCCATAGCTAGTGTTTTCCAAAGGCACAAGAAGACATCTAAATAAAGAATCCATTCACTCAACCAATATTTATGGCAATGCTTATTATATATTCTACACATTCTTCTAGGCTATGGGAATATGGCAGTTAAAAAGCCAAAGGTTCTTTCTATTCCCGACAGGAATAGAAAAAAAGTTATAGATCATATGAATGCTGTGAAGGAAATGAAGGAAACAATGTGGAAAATGGGGATAGATGTGAATTCCAATTGGATAGAAGTGAAATCCTTCCCCAAGGAATGACATTTGAACTGACATAGGAAGGATAAAAAAAAAGTGGGGATTGGGGTGAGAAGGAGAACGAGGAGTCAAAAAAACCAGAACAAAAGTCGTAAGGCAGGAGAAACCTTGGCACCTCTGACAAACAGAAGGTAGGCATGGTGGCTGGAGCCTACTGAGGATGGGGAAGACAGGATAATGGACCAGGTTCCCTCCAGCACTGCAGGGAGTTCTTCCTAAGAATTATGGGAAGCCATGGGAGAACTTTAAACAAATAGAGACTTGATCTGATTTACTGTTGTAAAATATTACTCTGCTGTGGGAGAAAGGAAAATAGAGGAGCAAAAGTGGGAAAGAGGTCATTAGAATGGAGATTGGAATTCTCTTGCAATTGGCCAGGAAGGAAATGATGGTATCTTAGGACTAGAGGTAGCAGTAGAGAAGGAGACAAGTAAAAATAGTTTCCAATTTTATTTTGGAACTAGAACTCTAGAAGTTGCTGATGGATTATTTATGGGAGGTGAGGGGAAAGGCAGAATCGAGAATGACTCCCAGGTTTTGACTTAAGTAACTGAGTGTATGGTCATGATTTGGGTGTGGATGGAGGGAAGAAGTTGGCATAATATTGGGAGAATCACTTAGAGAGCTGACTAATGTTATCCAGATATCAGCTAGAGGTTCCCTAATTCTGGAGACCTACCTGGAACACCCTCAAACCCTATAGCCTATAGCTCTATAGCCTGGGGAAAACTAGATCTCCCCAAGATTTATTTTTTCCCAAGGGCTCTGGATCTCAGCATTATCCTGTGTTTCTGCCTCCTGTGTCTTCATGTCCTACCTCCATTCACCCCTATCAACTCTTCACCCATTTTCTTTTTCTTTTTTTTCACTTTTAAAATATGTGTTTGTTTTCTTTCTTGGTACATTCATAACAAAACTAATGGCACTGGATGTAATGTCACAGAGTAGGCACGGTCATGTAAACAAAGCACAGTCAATTGTAAGAGATGCCTTGCAATGCCACACTCTGAGTAAAAAACAGACGTAATCAAGAAAATGCTATTATAATTAATATTTTTTAGAAACAGCTTCTTGGCATTTGGAATTCATAAATGTTTATGCTTGTCAAAGTCTTGTTATATCTTCTAAATGATTGCATGTTTTCACTGCCGTTCCTGTCACCAAAGTCACATTGTTCTTACCGTATATAATGTAGAGAAACATCTCTGATGTCATCCTAGGCCTAATGATTTTTAAATGGGACTAGAAGTGGTACCAAGTTCTTTATTCCATGCATTCCTATGACAGTGCCAGTCACTCTTGTATTGTACAGTAGTACAATTTCTACCTGATTAAAGCAGTAATTCATGAAGGTTATTGATGGGAAGTGTGCCCTGTTATAATTTCTGCTTTGTCTCAAATGGTACAGCATATGGTACACCTAGCATTCATTGAATTTTTACCACTCTAATGAAGATCTGAACATAACCAGCTTCATAACCTATTTATAATCTCTATAATTTCTAAAATAAAAGCATGTACAAACTATCTTGCAGGAGATTAAGAATAAATATGTGCAGTATATCTGGTGTAGATTGCATTTTATTTTTATCAAAAAAATATTTATTGCACATCTAATATAAGCCTGAAACTCTCAACAGTAAGGCTAGAGAGGAACACAAAATGCACACAGTCCTTAACATCAGGCAGCTCAAGGGCATCAGGGTCTTTGTTTTTTATTTTAGCTGGAAGAGGATTCAGATTTATTCAAATTAATCTGGGTCTCCTGTAAGTTTTCTTTTTTTTTTTTTAAGGGAAAGATAACAGAAGATCTGACTGAAGAGCTATTAGGTGGCCCTAAATATTTTCACAGCTTTTCAAGTAGAGTGCCATATTAAATGAGATAATACACTTAAAGCTTCCCCCACACAGTGCCTGGTACAATATAGAAACCAAATCAGTTATCCTACCCCTTCTGTTGTTTGGGATTCATTTAGAGCAAGTCTTGGTGTCCTTCTAAACAGGGTTTTCTGAGAAAATTAAGCTCCAGTGCCTGGCATATGTCTGATGTAATGAAAATTTCTCTATATAGCACTAGCTATATGACATTCTTGGGAGACAAGTAAAAACCACTCAAATCATTTTCAGTAAGGCTTACTTCTCTCACAGGAAACTTGGCTGAAATTGAGAAAAATTGGAGGACAGTATCAGTTTCCTTCTATTTAAAAAAACAAGACTAAAATTGGGAGGATAGGGGGATCTAATTTGATAAAGGCAAAGATCCTAAAACAACAATAAAAAATAACCTGAAGCCAAAAGCTCTCTAGAGAACTAAGAAAGTAGAGAGAAAAGTTAGACTGACTAAAGGTAAGTGCTCTAAAGAAAATATTACTGTGCAGAGGCCAGAGCAAAGGAAACACCAGTCAGACTGAAATCAAATATAGTGCAGCCAAAACCAAAACAAATGCCCCCATTGAAGGAAAGAGACAGCCAGAAAGCTTAGAAAATATTAGGCTTCTCTGTACTCCTCAGAGAGTCACAAAACATTTGAGATAAGCTGCTAAATTCTTAAATACCTTAATGTTGTAATCACACAAAGGGAGCAGGGCATACCACTAAAAATTTCAAGGCTGACAAGTTACCAGGATGAGATAGGTTTATGTCAGAAGTCAATTTAAAATTCCAAAAAGTGCTTAAAATTATTTATTCTAATTTCTCAGTGTCTCTTTCCCCAGACAGGAAATTACCTAACTCAAGGACATAGAAACTCATCATGGCCTTGTTCAAAGCTGACAAAGACACAACAAAAATTAAGTTGTAGAGACTCATTAGCGTTTCTTAAATAAGCATGTAATTGCTTATTTTTATATAGTTCAGCTGCATAGACTAAACATATAATAAGTCATAATATATATCTATCATTACCAACAAAGATTTTTCTCAAATCAACATTAAGCAAGTGATGTAAATTTATATTTAGTACACTATTGTAAACTGCACCAATTGCCCATATTAACACTTGCAGCATCAGATGAGATGCCAAAAAGCTTTTTAAATGCCTGAAAGAGCATTCAGGAGCAAAAATGTCATTGAGAACCAAAAGATAAAATCTTTCCCTTGTCACTTATTCTTTATACTTCATAATCAAGAGTGGGAAAAGGCAGGCTGCCCTTTCCTCCTGTGCTTTACAATTTATGAGGACAACCACTAGGTGTGATAGGAAAATGCAACTCCAGGCACAGAAAGTGAAAATACTCAAGTATGTTAGCTCATTTTCAAATGAAATAACAATTCACTTTCAAAACCATCATCAGTGACAACAAAAGTCAATTCCTAATAGTGTGTCTTCATGATTGTTCACAACAATCATAATTTGTAGTAATGCATCTAATGATCTACTTGACCACAAATTTCAAATTGATATAGGTAAAATGATACTAGAGGTGGTTGCAAATAAAAGTCTATTATTTCCTCCTTCATCTGTAATTTGACATCTGATAATAATGCTAAATTATTTCATAATATTTTAAAGGACTAGGACATTGAACTAACTCAAATGTCATTGCCATTTGAAGATCTGGATAACTAACATACTCATGCCTCTAAAACAAAAGGAATAAATCAACAAGTCTTCAAAATGTAGAAGACTGATTCACTTCATCATGTTTTTCAAGTAATTAGAAATGGCAAATGCTAAGGCCAATTTTGGACTCAGCCAGCCTGAGTTTAAAAACTGACTCCCTGTTTTACTAATAATAATAACCTCTGAATACTTCAATTTACTCACCCATTAAAGGGAGTAACATCCTCTGCGTAACATTGTGTAGAGATTAAAAGAGATGACTTATAAAGTGTTTTGCTCAGTTCATGGCACATAGAGCTACATAAATAATAATTGTAATTATTATGAGGAAATAAAGGACAGTTAGTATCCTGTTTGAATCCTTATAAATTTGACAGCTTTTATGCACTACCTTGGTTTGGGGAAATATTTAAGTTAGCTTACAAAGATATTTAAAATACAAAGTCACTAAAACAAAATGTAAAAAAAAAGACAAAAAAAAAGTAAAAAAAAAAAAGACAAAATGAAAAGGTGAGATTTATCAGTTATGCATGATATGAGTCTTGAGATTAAATAGAACAATTTAGGAAAAAAATCAATAATTAACTAATACTAAATTAAGTCCTGAATTTTTTCCGAGTCCTCCAAAAGAGAATAGCAAATAGAATAAGCAATATCTTCAACAAAGCCTTTAAAATGATAGATAAATTTCAGAGGTTGTTTTTCAATATAAATATCCCACCAAATTGCAGTAACACAATTATTTTGAAAATCAGAAATCCCATACTAAGCCACAAAAGCATTTTTTTATTTGAAAAATTAAAAATATAATACATTGTGAAGCATTTTCAAAAGAATTCTCCAAGCAGACCATTCCTGCCTGAAAATATAAGAAATGGATGTCACCCCTTCAAACGAGCCCACCAACCTTTGTACTGATCCTCCTGGAAGAGGCTCTTCATGAAGGATGAATAATGCAGGTACTTTTTGCCTTTGTATAGTTCGAATCAAATGAGGACATCATTGTAAGAATTCTAGAGCTTAAGATTTTATCACTTCCCTAAGCTGATAAAACTCTGTTTCCTGCTAGTAAGTAACAACAAGACTCCAAAAATGAAAAAGGCAACAACTTAGGGAGATTGCTTTCTACACATTGCTAGGAAGGAAAAGAGGAAGGGGGGAAGAAAGGGAAAGCCCTTGGGAACAGACTCCAAAATAGTCCTCAGAGCTAAGAGATTCTTGGCCAAATGTCTCACAAATGTCTAAAAATAGGAGCAGAGATATCTCATATAAGGAAGTAATAATAATATCTGACTTTCAGAGGTGAGCACCTTAAGCAGAGTAGCTCATTTCAAACTCACAAGAATCTTAGGATCAAAGTACTATTATCATTTCCTTTTTGAAAAAAAGGAAGAAAGAGATAGAAAAAGGTTGAATCATTTGCTAGCAGTAACACACGGCTTGTAAATGACAAAGCCAAGGATTCACAAGCAGGCAGTCTAACCCCAAAGCCCTCTCACTATACCCCATATTAGATGAAATATCCAATCACACATCTGTCCATTGTCTCACAATCTAAATTAGCTTTGAACTTTAAAGAGCTAACCATTAGATTGCCTGCCCCATCACAGAGGAAAATTGTTGAGGACACTGTAAATAAGAAGTCACAATTCATCATATCTTGCCATGAATTATGACATTTATGGAGTTCTTAAATACTGAACTGGTAACCCAAAAGTTCACTCGTTACATTTAACAGCACTTTAGATACCATTTAAAATATTAAGTAAAACCTACCATGAGTTCTGAAAAATAAATGCACTGATTGCTTTGCTTGTCAAGGCTGTAAAATTATCCTGGTCAAATAACAGGGTTAGAATATTCTGTACAGAATCAGAATCTGATCTGGTAAGATATGGGAAGTTATGATACAAGATAAAATAACCCCTCAGTGTGAGATCTTTGTTCCCACCAAACATGACATTTTGTTCTAATAGTGGGAGTCTTTTAGAATTTTAATGAAAGGAGAAAAGAAGATAATTCTGTAAGGCTAGTCATTAAAGGCAATTGATGTCCTATTCAAAAATGGAAGGACAGGGTAAACAAGGTGATAGAACATAAAATTAAATGAGATTGAGATAATCTTACTATGATCCTTAGTAAACATTAGTATGTATTAATAGTTGCTGTAACCTTCAGTTCTGTTAAACAATTTCCATTGTTTCATTACTGCTTGTCTAACATTTATATGGAATCAATGTTTTAAGTGGTTTTTGTCAATTAAGAAATATACATATGAACTACTATCAATTCACTCATTAAAAAAATAGCTGTAATTTGCCAGGCACTTCCTAGATGATAGGAATATAAGGAGGAATATGAAATAAAGTAAAGTCTCTCTTTAAGGGATTTATACATTTACCTGAAAAAATTTTAAGTTATAATGATGAGTCAACCATATAGGTAGTTGTGTGTTTCAGGATATTTAAAGTCACAGAGCATTAAAAAGTAAAAAGAATTTTAAAACATTTAAAGATTTGAAATCGGGACATCAACAGAAAAACAAAAGACCAAGGTGCAACTTTACCTAAGTAAGCATTGGAAAAAGGCATTAACTAGCTCTACCTCTGCGAACAATTGAGGAAATAGGGAAAGTTTAGTTAGACATCTCCTTTGGTCACTAGAGCAAACACAAGTGCAATCTCAATGATCAGATTAAATGTTACTCAGAAAACTAAAGACTATTCCAGATCTAAAATTATAACAAATAAATAGAATAAAATAAAATATTGTCTGTCTTATTGCTCCAACTAAAACTTGCTTATGGAAGGAAGAAACATCTGAATAGGACTTCGGGCCTTGAGCCTTTGAGGAGAAGTGATAAGAAAGAGCACAAAAAAGGCATAACACTGAAAAAAATTTTAAACAGTCAACTTTAAGAAAACATTGCCATTTTTTTCTCTAATATGCTTGTAAATCTTAAGTTTTTTAATGTACAGGTTTTCATAAAATCATGTCTCAGTTCTCCCCACAGAGGTGTGAACAATAGACACATTTGTGTAATAATTCAAAAGATCTTTCCATGGTGTTGAGTTTGCTATTAAAAGTATTTTATAATCTGTGGGTGTACACCAATCTTCAGGTGTTTCCAGTGAGAAGCCAACCTTGGAATAAACTAGCAACTGTCTTACTAAGATTGTAAAAAATCTTCAAGCAAACAGTTCAGAGTTGAATTTTCCATCATACCGATTTCAATTTGGAAAATAGCTACTAACAATAAAACTGTAAAACTCACACCAACAAGGTAAAGGTGTCAGAAGCTTTCTTTCTAAGTCCCACATCACTGTTTTAACCCTTTGAACCAAAAGTCATTTAGGAAGGAAATTTATATTAGAAGTTAATAATTTGTGTTTATTATGCCCACAGCATGGTTAGTGATGAATAATAATGAAGAACAATCACTTAACCTGTGGGGACAATTTATGCCTCCTGGCTTCATAGGGATGTGCTAAGAACATCCTAAAATAATGAATGTGAATGTTTCTCATAAAGCTATTTGAATTCAAGGGACCATTATTATAACCTAAATGTGTATCCTAAGAATTACTAAATGGACATAATAATAAAAATAGAACACACCAAAGAGATAACTGATGCCATTTAGAAAAGTTAAGAAACTAGATTGCAGTAAAAATCATTCCATTAGGCCGGTTGATTCACTCTGAGCATGAACAGAGAACCTATGTGCCAGTCCTTGTTCTGAGCAACCCGCCCTCTGGAGCTAACATTTACTCCCACAGTACAGATGAATATTACCTCATAAATAATTAAAATGATAACACTTTCAAATCAACACAATTATTTTATTTGACATCATATGCAGAAGAACAACACTAATAGAAGACACAAAATAAAAATGGAAAATCGATGCTATCTGAATATTCAATAAAAATCCCATAAAACATACTCCACACCCATAAATATATAAGATTGACTAAAAAAGCAACAATGAATTCTTGTTTGGATTCCTTGAATTATCTTACTTCTTCAACTTTATGCTGTGTATATGAAGTTTGAGAGTCAAAAAAAAAAAAGCTCCATTGAGGGGGCTTCTTATGTGTTTCCTCTGATACGGGGGGCAGTAGAAACACCTCCAGCCCAAGGGGGTTTTGACTTGAATAGCAGGTCTCACTCAAGCCAGTTAGACTTACCTTAACTGGTATTTATTTAACTCAAAAAGTGCCAGTGACATTTATTTTATTATCTTTTTAAAAAATATTAATTCAAAATAAATATGGACTATGATCTTGGGGGTTGGGAATTAACAAATTCAAGGAAGAAACTGTTGGTTCTACTTTGAAAGAAGTGAAAGTATCCCACTATTTCAAAGTTCTGAAGCTCAGGAAGGAAAAGTTCTCATCATTTTGTAAGGAAGTATTTCTCTCAGGTTTACAGCAAAATCTTTCCTCTACTTCTGATGAAAAGAACAGAAGTTAGTATTTGTCTGGAGCTAAAAGGACAGTTTCTCAAAATTTATATTTTTGCCTTAGTGATTTTTTTCCTAACTAAACAAAACTGGCCAATGAGATTGTGAAAGGACCCCATTGTTCAACAGTATTCTATACTCAGAATCTCTCATTAATAACTGAAATAGCTTAAATAATTACAAATTATGATTAATACCATTTGAAGTCCTGCCAGCCTAAAAGGCACAATTTTGGAGTGAGAAAAGAAAATTAGAGGACAATTGCAAAAGGAGGAAAGGAAATATTCTGATGGAAAGAATGGACTAAATCTGGATTAAAATTATATTTATTTCTTCATTACAATACCACAACCATTTGGTTTAATAGGTGTGGGAACGGGGAGTAGAAAAATTGATGGAAGGATAATAACACCTTGCTTAGAAATATTCTCTTATGTCCTTTCTCTCCCTTTAAGAAGTGTTCCTGAGAATACTGCATTGACAGGCCATCTCTCACTGACCAGGCAAGCACATACACATTTTCCTGTCCTAGAAGTCTTTGCCTCTAAAAGAACTGATAACATAATCCCATTCCACTTACACTTCAATTGAACTTGCAAATGAAATTTGCAGAGTAGGATGATCAATTGTATTTCTTGGCTTTAGTCAACATCAGAGCTTCACCTCCAAAATGCTGACTGTGTACACTGTGTAAACTCACTGAAACTAATCTGAGCATTCTTGAAGCAAGTCCTGTCCTGATCAGGTTATTGTTTTTGTTTTTTTTTTTTAATTAATCAAATTGAATATGAGGTCAAATACTGGGTGGATTTAGTCCCTACAATAATTACAAACCACTTATCAACAAGAATGAAACCATGAAAGGATTATATCCTGATGACTTTGCCTTCTTTAACAGGTATAGTAGCTGGAGACAATAATAAAAACAGCTATTTATTATGTGCATATTCTGTACCATGCACTTTCTTTAACAGTTGTAGTAGCTGGAGGCAATAATAAAAACAACTATTTATTATGGGCATATTCTGTACCACACACTGTGCTAGATTTCAAGGCTATTCGGTGAATAAAACATACCCATTCCCTTTTGGAACACATCATTTATTCAACAAATTAATGTGTGAAATGCTATTTTATATGCTGGGATTATAACAATGAAACTATATGCACTTTTGAAGTTTACATTCCAGTGGGCGTAGTTAGGCAATTAAAAAATATCAGTAAGAAAAATCACATGGCATTGTAGATGGTGATAGCATTCTATAACATAAAACAAAAAATAAGCTAGGAAATTCCAGTGATGAAGGGTCTTGACATTTTAAATAGGGTGCTCAGGGAAGGTTTCACCAAGTAAGTGATATGTGAACAAAGATCTGAAGTTGAGGGAATGATAGTAAGGAGCTAATAAGTGTTCCAGGCAGAGAGAAGAAAAAATGAAATATGTTGGGGCAGGAGTATGCTTGTCATTACAGGACCGACCAGAAGTCCATTGTAGGAGGGAAGGAGAAAGCAGCAGGAGATAAGGTCACTGAGATAATGGGGGGCCAGACCACAAGCATTGTAAAGATGTTGCCTTTTACTCAGAGCGAATGGGGAGCATTGGAGAGAATTGAGCAGAGAATGAGTTGATCTGACTTATGTATGTTTTAGCAGCTGTATATTTTCATCTTCTTTGAGCAATGAGGAGGCTACTATGGTGTTCCAGATAAGAGAAGGTAGGGGTCTGGACCAGGGTGATAGAAGGGGAGATGGTGATATGGGATCAGAGCCTGGATATATCAATTAGACTCTTTGATTGTATACAACAGAAAACCACTCTGCCAAAAAAAAAAAAAAGGGGAAAGAAAATTTACAGAATATTGGGGAATCTCATGAAATTGATAGTGAGTCTGGTTCTGAAACAGAAAAAAAAGAACAAACAGAAAATACTTGTCCATCAGGGCAATACTCCTGGAATGCAGGAACTTCACTTGTTGCTTTTGATTTTATGCCATTCAGCTCAAGATTCAAACAACCAGGAAAGTGCAACTTTCTAAGGTTCTATCATATGACCATTGCATGGCCCATGTCTGGCAGGAGAGGGCAAGGACCAAGGGATGAACCTCTAACTTCTCTAGTGGGAGTCCAAGGTAGTTTAATTTACCATCTTCAATCCCCCAACACTGCATTCAATGGGAGGGAGATAATACTCCAAAAGGAAATCAGGATGCTATTAGAAAGGAAAAATGGATATCAGGAAGACTACAAGTAGCAAAGGTCTACTATAAAAGGCTTGCTATCTGGTAGATAAAGGTAGAATTATAAATTAAAGAATTATAAATACACAGGTAGTATACAGTTGTCATTATAGCTTTATCTGAATGTAAATATAATCCTGGTACTCACTAGACCCTAATGGATATTAATTTATTTTGCTATCAAGTGGTCACACAAAATTTTCATTTTTCTAGGACTACTATAACAAAGTACCACAAAACGGTAGCTTAAAGCAAACAACAACAACAACAACAAAACTGATGCTCTCACAGTTCTAAAGACTAAAAGTTCAAAATTAAGGTGTTGACAAGGCCATGCTCTCTCTGAAGCTTTTGTAGCTGAATCCTTCTTTGCCTCTTCATAGGTTCTGGTGATAATTGGTGTGGTAGATAAATTATATACCTAAACATAGACACATTTTTAATTTTGATCCACATTCCTCTGGGTGTGAACCTGACATAAACAGTCCCCCTTGAAGATGTTATTTTTTGTTCAAGTAGGACCCAATTGAGAGAGGTTAGATCTTATATCAGATTACAGGAGGCTAGTGGAAACCAGAAAAGCAAGGAGTGAGGTGAGGTTATCACCATGTAACTTGAGGCAGAGATGCAAAACAAGGAACCTCAAGAATTTTAGCAAGCCAGAACCAGAGTGCTATTGACTTTGGGGTGAGCACATGTTCTCAAAAATGCCTTGATTTGGACTTTTGGCTTCTGAAAGCATGAGACAATAATTCTTGTTGTTAAGCCAAAAGCAGTTTATGGCATTTATCATAGCAGCTCAGACAAACTAAGACAGTCAGCAATCCTTAGTTTTCCATGACTTGTAGCTACCTACATAACTCCAGACTCTGCTTCCACCTTCATATGGTCTTCTCCCCTGTGTGCCTCTGTTTCCATGTGGTATTCTCCTCTCACAGTATCACTTCTCCTCTTCTTCTAACACACACTAAGCATATTGGATTCCCACTCTACTCCTGTGTGACCTCCTCTCAATTAATTGCATCCACAACAACTCTATTTCCAAATAAGGTCACACTGTGAGGTAAAAAGGGTTAGAACTTCAGTTGACATATCCTTTGGGAGAATACAATTCAATACACAACAGGCCCTAAATCTAGATACACCATTTTGAAAAATATTTAATTTGCTTTCTAAACCTTTATAATACATAACACATATCTTCTATACCTTCCCCTAAGAATCAACTCAGAAGAGTCAAAAGAAGTGTATTTGTATCAGTTCATACACGGAGAACTTTGTGAATTGCTGATTACAAATAGCTGAATAAAATTCCAACTCTATCATCTTAAATCATTCTTTTCACTCTCTCTAGATAGTTCTTTTCCTTGAGCAGGATATCAACATAGAAAAAACATGACAAAGAGCCACTCACTCATTTAGATAGAATATTCAGACCCTATGGATGATATCTCCAGGGGACAGGGCAGTGAATAAGTCTTCAGACTTCCCAAAGGGGTAGCTGGTATCAAATCTAGTCCATTCTCCCTTTTTTTTGTTTCAAAAGAAGCTAGGATTCCAGATTTTTATGTGAAACCTCTAGATTATAAATGCTGAAAACATTTTTAAATTTTTGAGCACTATGCTAGAAACTTGCAAAAAAACTGAACATTAAACAGGTCAAAGAAAACATCTAAATATGGCTTCTGTTCTCCGTTCCAGAAACCTTCAAGGTTGTGATCAGATCTCAACAGAAATGACCAGATACCTTGATTTTTTTCCTGTTTCTAACGATAATAACATCCTTTTCTTCCCCCTCATGGGACCCAGATGAAGTCTATGCAAAGTAGATAAGTGATTCCTGAGAATTCCTTTCATACTCCAATTGCAACCAAATCAATCAATGCTTTTAGTGCAATTTCAAAATGACATTTCCCAGTGAAGATTTGTAAGTGCCCTGGCTTGTTGTTCTCTATATAAAATCCAGATCCACAAAGGGAGAGCTGTGCTTTGCTAATGATGGGACCAACATATTGATTAGGGCACAGTCATGGGACATGGGACATGAGGATGCATATAAGATTTGAAATAACTTAATCAAAGAAAATATATATAAGGTGAAACAGGACCTCAGGGGAAAAAAGGAAAAAAAAGCTTTGATTAATATACAGACCCTTCTGAATTCCCCTGAATTCCCTAACCCTCTTTCCCAGGCCATTTCTCTTGTTCTTTCTGATACATGTATGGATCTCTTTAAACCAACTAAGCAGGCACAATGGAAAGGAAATACATGTGTGAATTTCCAAAAGCAATTCCTTAAGAAGCAATTTTTATGGAATGTACTCAGAGAATTGGCTACTCAGTGGAGATTTATGTAAATATTTTTAAAGGTATTTATAAGTGACCTCAGCTAGACAACTAGGTTTCCTTTTGCATTTTTCCCTCAGAATAGTGGAAGATTTATTCAAAGATTACACGTGAAACAAACATATTTTTCCATTCCATGGTTAAAGATCTGTAGAATCATTTCCTCTCCACAGTGCGAACTTGGCACTTACCTACTTACTTCAGGCAAATGGCAAACCACAATCATAAGAGGGAACAATAGAGTACTAACCTTAGAAAGTACTTTTCAGCTTCTCAAAACATTCACTAAAATTTAACCAATTAATTGGTGAGTAAAGTCACCCTTTTATTTGAAAACAAATGAGGAAACTGGAGATGAAGATATTTAAAAACTTTCTCTACAAAGTGTTTCAGTGTCTCAGTCTGAATTAGAATTTGGACCTTCCTAATTTAGCAGTTCAGAGATTCAACTCATGTAAACATTTGAAAGGTCAACTGTTCATCAAATATTTTTCCAACTACAACAAATGTATCCTTATTATGTTTCTTTTGCAAAAGTTCCAAGGTGCTGGACACTCAACCATTGCCACCAATAACTGACAATCCAGAACAACCCAAATACAGAGAATTTTTTGTTGGCATTTCGAAACTTCACACTATCTTAGGAAGAGAGCAAGTAGGAGTGGCAACGGGCAAGACAGACCAGGAGAAAGGACATCTGGTTGGATTTATTCCCCCAAGATCGGTACTTCCCTGTTTCAAACAAGTTCGCAGCAATGAGAACAGTTTTCGCTCTTCAAAGAATAACTTTGTGCTTCCCAGAAATGGGCAAAAAACAAAAATCAAGCAAAATGATACCACTTGGCCTAATATTTAGAAGATTCAACCAAATTTGGAGTCTTAAGTGGTCACTAGTTATTTTTTTTATTATATCCAGTTAACTTTGATTCCAATGAAGTTAAATGACTTCAAAACATTCCTGAACCCCATGTCTACTGTGAGTTAATGCCTTCACATTCTTTCTGCACACCCCATGAAAAATCACAAGCCTAATTTAAACAACTGTTTATTGTGGGTCTTGAGAATTGAACAACTACCAGCTTTAGAGGGTTTCCATGAGTCTCATATCCATACACTCTCTTATATGAATTTCTACATTTCCATGTTTGACCTGATACAGTTACATGATGAGCTATGGGGCACACCTGTAAGAAGAGAGTATTTACCCTTAACTCTGTGAAAGCAATATTTAAATATCCATGTGATACTCAACATTTAACTTGAAATAGACATCAGAACCTAAATACTTCTAGAAGAAAATCTTTATGACATTAGGCTAAGCAAAAATTTTTTAAGCAAGATAAAGAAAACACAAAAAAGAAAAAGTGGATAAAGTGAACTTATTATAATTTTAAAATATTTGCTCTTCAATAGACATAGTTAACAAAACAAAAAAGACACAGACTAGAAGAAAATATCTGCAAACCAAATATTTGACAGAGGACCTGTATTCAGAATATAAACACACACACACTTCAATAAGAAGATAAGAGGAGAAACATCACAATTTTTAAAATAAGCAAAACAGTTGGACAACCAAGAAGATATACAGGTGGCTGATAATCCCAGGAAAGATGCTCATCATTAATCATCAAGAAAATTCAAATTAAAACCTCAAGGAGCTACCACTATATATCTATTAGAATAGCTAAAGTTAAAAAGACTGACAATACCAAGGGCTATCAAGAATACAAGCAACCAGAACTCTCATATATTGCTTGGGGGGTGCAAAATGGTACAGCCACTTTGGAAAACAGTATGGCAGGATCTTATAAAGATATATAAGGGGAAAAAAAAAATATATATATATATCACCACATGACCCTACAATCCCACTCCTAGGTATTTACCCAACAGAAATGAAAATATATTTCCACACAAAGAGCTGTACATGAATGTTCATAGCAGCATTAGTTATTCATAATAACCAAAACTGGAAACAACCTAAATGCCCATCCACTAGTGAATGGATAATCATGTTAAATCTATAGTATGTAATACTATTGATCAACTTAAAAAGAATAAACTACTGATAAAAATAACAATGCAGATGAATCTAAGAAGCATTATGTTAAGCAAAAAATCTATATACAAAAGACTACCACATGCCTCACTCTCTCTAAGCCCAACTCTGAAAGTGAAATCACTGCCCTCCCCACTATGTGGCACATGACATCCAGGGATGAAAATCTCCCTGGCAACATGGGATCAACAATTCCATCCTGACCAAAAGGGGGGAAAGAAGTGTAACTAATAAAGTATCAGTGGCAAAGAGAATTCAAACAGAGTTGAGAGTCTACTCTGGAGGTTGCTCTTAATCAAGCTTCAGACATTGCTACCAATCATAACCTGCCAAACCCAAACCAGGACAGTTCCAGCCAATTCTAAAGAACACATAGGGCCATATATAAGATTCCACAAGGGTTCCATGCACTAGAGTAACTTTCCAGAAACCTACAACCTCCAGATGTATCCCTGGTCCAGATAAGTCCTGAAACCTAGAGGGCTCAGCCTCTCCAGAACATCAGATAGTTCCATCTCCCTACCCCATATTAGTGATAGACCCTTCCAATATGAAAAAGTTAGAATGGTCATAGCCCAAACACCCCTAAAGAGAGGGATGGAAAGATCAAAGGTAATGGTGGTCATATAGTGAAGATAGGATTTAACAAATGAAGTGAATGCTGAATCATTAAATTGATATCTCCTTTAGTCTCTAGTATCTTAGAGCAGCTAGGAAAACCTAAAATTGTAGAATTGTAAACCATGTCAAATTCTGAAATATGTTCTACAACTAATTAGTTGTGCTGTGCTGTGAAATTTATTGCTTTTTTGGATATATGTTATTTTTCATCAAAAAAAGAAGGAAAAAAGTTGATTGTGCTGATAAAAAGAAATTTAAGGCTTCTAGCCGCCTATATTCCAAGCAGCTAGAAAAAAAAATCTGAGAGGATCATATGGTAGCCCATGACAAACTCTGGGATCTGTCCTGTAACTACTTGTTGAAGAGTGCTTTGAAAACTACTGCTTTTTTAGTTGTTTTGTATATATGTTATACTATACAATAAAAAGCTATAAAAAAAAAAGACTACCACATGTTATAATATCATTTATAAGACATTCTATCATGATAGTGACAGAAAGCAGATCGCTGGTTACCTGGGGCCAGGGGTTAGGGGAGAGGCTGAACTGCAAAGAGCTACAAGGCTATTTCTAGAGTGATGGAATTTTTCCATGTCTTGATTGTAGTGGAGTTTGCACAGCTATATGCAATTACTGAAATCCATCAAACTGCACAATTAAATGAGTGAATTTTATTGTATGTAAATTATACCTAATAAAACTAAAAATAATCTTCATATCAGGAAGGCTTCATTTACTCCTGTTATTCTAGAAAAATCTTGCTCTTTGAAAAAATGTTGAATACCCATCTTCACAATTTCATAACAGATCTGACATTTCCATTCATAAAGAACCCACTATACATTTAACATCTGTGACTTGTTTTGCTATTGTTTCAGATTAATAAGGCACAATACCAAAAGTTGAACAATGATTCGACATGCTCCTTTGTCATCTTTATAACACCATTTTTTGGGAGAGAGGGGGCCTTGTCTGAAGTTCATGTACTTAATATAATACATACGATCCAATAAACATTCACTTCAAGTCTGCTAAATCTTGTACTCTGGAACCAAACCTCTGTGTTCAAATAACAAGTCCACCAATTATTAGCAGTTTAACTCTGAGAAAATTAATTAACCTTGCTGTGCTTCAATGTCCCCATCTGTAAAATGGAGAATAAAACCGTAGCTCCCTCTTGGGATGATTTGAGGATTAAATGAGTTAATACATGAAAAGTGCTTAGAACAATGATTATTAGCACATAAATAAGCACCCTGCATTAGCTGTGGTTGTGTGCTAGGTGCTAAAACTACAAAGAGGGATAAGACATCATTTGTTCTTGTTTGTTTGTTTTGTTTGTTTTGATGAGCTGACTTTTCCGTGGACAGGCAGAAAACAAACTAATAACACGTGAAAAAGGACACAAAGAAGGGAATATTTAAGTGCCACAAGAGTACAGATGTGTGAACAATTAATGAAGGCAGTAAAAGATGTGTATCATGGAAAGCTATAAACAGCAACAGAGTCTTAGAAAAAAAAAAGGGAGTTCTCCAAACAAAAAAAGAATACAAGCAACACTGTAAGCCAATAAATTCCTGTTGTTTTAGCAGTCAGGAAGCTAAAATCCTAGAACTTAAACTCTGCCTATCTGACTCTAAGACCTAATCAGAGGAAACAGCATAGCAAAGATTGAGGTGTTGAAATGCACAGTGAGTTTCGGGAAGGAGCAAAGATATAATTTTTTAATTAACACCATTCCTTCACCAGATCTGGAAATCAGTATGCAGAGGTTTCTTAAAATGTAATCCAATATAACCACTTGTAGCAGAACCCCTGGGAAATTTGTTAAAAATACACATTTTCAAGGTACCACACAAAACTACAGAATCAGAACCTCCTTGGGGTTGGGCCCCAAACTTGGTTTTTGGAACTCCCCACGTTATTCTTAGCATACAGAAATCTGAGAACCTCGGGAGTAGCAGATTTACTCAGAGCCCGGTCTCTCAAAAATTCTAGAATAGCATTCTCAAACTTCAGTGTGCATACAAATCACCTGAGGATCCTTTCAATCATCAGGTTCTGATTCAGAGGTTGGGGTGAAGCCTGAGACTCTGCCAGGTGGTGCAGAAGCTGCTGATTCACAGACCAGAGTCACAGGGGTGCAGGATGTCCCCACCTTTATACCATTCTTCCTGCTCTTGCATTTATATCCAGGCCATTCCTCCTCATCCAAGTTTACTGTACCTTAAAAACAACCTTCTGCTTAATTACCTTCTAGAAATGTTGTGCCTTTGCCATGAGGTGAAGATCAAACAGTTTAATTTTCACATACTTGTTACTGAAAATAGTGCTATAAACAAACATTTCTCGGATATCTGTAATTGCTTACTGAAATTCCAGGAAGGCCTAAGGATTCTAACCAGCAGTACATAAAATAGAGAGAACAGGGTGCACGGGTGGTTCAGGGGTAGAATGCTCACCTTCCATGCGGGAGACCTGAGTTCGATTCCCAAACCACGTACCACCACCACCACCACCACCCCCAAAAAATAGAGGGAAAATGTTGACAAAAGGTGTGAAAATTTAACCTTTTTTGTGTGGCATACAGTAAGAACTGGGGTCTCATTACCTTTTCCTCAATAAATTTCTAATTAACATAATGAGATCAACAAGGCTATCAACTCTGGTGTCATCAAGCATTGACTAAGGATGAATCTCAGAATGAATCTCCTTATTTAGAGAATGAATCTCCTTATTTAGAACTTAAGGAATCTGAGATTTGTGGTCTCCTGCACAGGCACGCTCTGGAAGCCTCATTTTGCTGGCACTCCTGCAGGGAACTGTGCACAGCTGGCTGCCAAGGCTTCAGCTCCCTGGCACCAAGCAATGGCAAAAGCCTCTGCAGCTGAAAGGCATCTTTTGCATTCTGGGTGAGTTCCTTTAAAAAAATGGATTTTTAAATTCCTAATGCTTTTTTCTATGTGCCATCCTATTTTCAAGGCACTAATCTTTAATTCTTTTGGAGAAGATCCTTTGTAAGACCCCCACTTTGTATATTTGCAGTGCCTGAGTCTCCTGGGCACACCTAAGTCTTTCCTAATTTATGCGCATATACTTGAAGCCATTTTAGACTTTGCAATTCAGGCAGTTGCTTTATCTCTGTGGTTAAAAATCTTCTTTTTGTTGTTCCCATTTAATACAGATTAATTAAATTGACACTTTCATAAAAGGGTTACACTCTCACTCTCTATAAAATGGACAGGATTACATACCAAGTGTTCCCTGGAATCAATAGTCTCATTTGATTTGGTGCATTTTAGGGGATAGAAAATATATTTGGCCTGAAATTCCACACTTTTCCCTGAAGTCCTAGTTTGAAGACTGTAAGGAAACTACAATTCAAATTTCTAACATTGTTGTTAATAAACATGAGAGGCAAATATATACTTTGAAAACTAAAATAAAGACTCTTTTTGGTGTATAATGAGTCCTTTTATGGGCTCAACCCTCTGTGGTGGCTTGCGGGAAAAGCCAAGGAGGATTGTAGACAGAAGCAGAATTTTAGGGCAAGAAGAGGCTCCAAGAGAGAGGTCACATAGGGCTTACACCTGGGCAACAGATTCAACCTGCATAGGGTAGGACTCGTGCAAACCCAGGAAAATGAGGAACTAAGGCCATCACTGTACTTCCAGGCCTGGGCAGGACTGTGGCAATGGAGAGATTGAGGCTGTAATGGGAGGAATGGGAAGATAGTCTGATCAGGTATTGCCACCACCACCTGCCCATGAGCCCAGGGCTCAGAAACTGGAGGTGACTTAAGAAGACCCTTCCCTACCTCAAAACCCCAATAGAGACAATGGTATAGACCATGAACTTTGTGGCAGGTACAGCTAATTTAATAGGGCTAATAACAAAATGAAATCAGAGCCCTCCAAAGCCCTGCTAAACATTAAATTTTGGACAGATGAACAAATTGTTAAAACTCAAAAGGCTTCCCCACTCATTCAAGATAAACCATTCATTTAGAAAGGTTTGATAATTTAGGTTAAAATCTCCCAGAATCATTCATGAAGCTTTTAAAAAGGATTCCTAGGTACCATCCCAACTTCCAGAATCAAAATATCAGGTGGTAGGGCATAGGAAATCATATTTTTTTTTTAAGTGGCCTGGGTAATTCTGGTGATCTGTGTGACTCATTTGCATGAAAAAAAGTGCAAAATTCTCCCAACAATAACCCATTGGTAGGTCCTGACAGCAGCATCCTTTTTTCCACCTCAGACAGGAGCACTGCCCCTGCCCTGTTCAGGGCGCCAGTGTGGGGTTTTCACCTCATTTCATTTCTATTAGGTACTTTAGGGATCTGTTGGACCTAACCAGGAACCCCCCTTCACTGCCTGCTCACATGATGGAGGCCACCTAGATGCAGACAGTTCTGAGGCAGATGATAAGCAAGAAGGGTCTTCTATTAGGGTTTTCAAACAAAGAGGAAGGGACTGTTTTCTCTAAATAAGAAAAAAAGTGTTTATCAAACTCTCAGAACTGTTGGGCTTTGTCCTAAATTGTTTACAAGCATTATTTCATTTAATGAACAATTTTAGGTCCTTTAGAGACTAGAGCAGCAAAGGCGTCTCTGATAATTTATTCTAAGGATCCAAGGTTCCTTGCCTTTGTCTTCCAGTTTTTAGGGAGGGTTTTTACACAGTAAATGACAAGGAAGCTACTTCTGCCTCAATTTAGGGAAGCGCCAGGGAAGGTTAACTTGAATTCCATCCTCAGAAATTGAAATTAGCTACAAGATAAATTCACTGATAATGAGGTTAGATCTTTCCCTGGATTATGTGCCACATAATCCAGTGGGTGTCTTCTTCCAAATAAATAGTTTATATCTACACGTACCGGGCCAAAACAAACAGAAAAATAGCCACATAATTGGATTAACTTTGTCATCATCTGCTTTTTATCTGTTGTTGAAATACAATGTAAAACGCTAAACACTAGAATTAATAATTAAGATAATTTGTACTCTCTTTAGGGGTTTAAAAATATATGATATCTTTTCTGAGGATATTTTAAGTGAGTCCATGTCAAGAAGATAGGGGCAAGGTAGAAAGAAACAGCTGGCTTTTCATGGTACCTTCCAGTTAAGAATATGATGATTATACCACATGCAGAAGAATTGCCAGCCAATTTCTCCTTGGTGACCACCATATCTTCTTGGAATTTAAAAGGAGCCATGGTGACAATTTGCCACAATTTAAGCAGAGAACAGACAACCTTTCATAGAACTCTATTTTAGAGTGACAAATGACTAAAAGACAAGCTGATCAAGAAATCCTAATGGGGGGAAAAAAATGAATAAAGCCACAGCAAACCAGCATTTCCTATAGCCAGGTGGCTTCATTTTTCTCAAAACACTGCCCTTGTAAAAAATGGCTGGTACAAGATACAGCCTAAACCCAGGCACATTACTTTCCTTTGTGCAACCAGCTTGGTGTGAGCCAAAGTCCCAGGGAGCAGGTAAAAGTTACCATCTCAGGCAGCTAAATATAGTGAGAGAAATGGAGCACACATTTTTTTTTTCAAGGCAAGCAGTACCTTGTAAAGAAATAAACCAAGGATTTGGATTTGCTGAATAATTTAAAGAGTTGTAAGGATGACAGCTCTGTAGTTCACAGAAGCTAACAGCCAACCGAGAGAAATTTTCACTCCTTTGACGTAATTATTGTAATAGACTAATCCAAACAATCCATAAAGAACCAATGACACATAATTTAAAAATAAAACATGTAAGCAACTTGGCACCTTCCCTGAGCCTCACTTCTTGCCCACATTCTCCACAGTAGAATGAGAAAAATTCAGAATTAAAAGTCAGATGGCTGGGGTTAAACACCCAGCTCATTTTACCTCTCTCAGACTTTCTCAGCATCTTCATCTATAAAATGGGAATTATAATTATATTTACTTCACAGGATTACGGAGGATTAAACAAAAAATAACAACAACAAGAAGAAGAAAATTTAATCGTATAGATTTTGCTGGCATTAGGAAAACTGGCAACATAATTCTATTCTAACATATCTCCTTTGTAGCCTCTCTGGAGATTAAGGAAACAAGGCAATAATAGAACGGGAGGTCCACTAGGCCAGAAAAAACATTTTGCCTGGTTGTAAAAGATCTGCAGGCTTCTGTGTTCTAGAGCCTTTCAAAACTGCATCAGTTTCCTTGTGAGTATTCTCAGGTTCCCCCCAAAATGTTCCTGTTAGTCAGATCTGTGAATTAAACCCCTTCTAATGCTCCCTTCCCAATGCCAAAATCTTTGGGAACTTATT
>PVIY010034351.1:0-10573 GCA_004026745.1 Myrmecophaga tridactyla
CGCCGCGAGGCAGCTGCAGGTTGGCACGGACTGAGGGGGTGGGCTTGAGGTTTTGTGAAGTACGCAGTTGCTAGGGGAGTAGGCAGATTACAAGTTGGCTAAGTGGGCGGAGCTGGAGGCTGGATGGCGGGAACCGTGAGGTGGGGGGAGGGTGGAGGCAGGGGAGGGAGGATAATCAAGCAGAAGAAGGACGGTGACACTGTCCCTTATTCATCACATCCCAAGTTCTAGACATTATACTGAGCACTTTGAGTGTTACCCCACCTATCTTTCACTACTTATATCTCAGAAGGTTAAACAGAAATGTAGATTTACCCCAAAGGCATTAGTTGCCCCTGAATGGCCAACTTAAATAATCTAATTATTTCTCTAACAAGCAGTTATTGAGTACCTACTATGTGCCAGACACTATTCTAGGTTTTGGGAATATAGTAGTGAAAATAGTAAATATGGTTTTTGTCCCTACAATACTGAATTTGAATTAAAAGAAAGGGCTGCCTCCACAAGATTGGATCAAGATTAAAAGTTGGTTTTTCTGGGGTACATATTTTCAAACCAGAACAGGGTAGGAATGGGGATTCTGTGTTTCTGTGGGAAAAATGTTCAAAAATATCGTCTCAAAGCTAACAATCATGAGATGGGATTATTTAAACATGGAGTCAGAAAAAAGTATGTTTTATTAGTTATAAATCCTTTCTTGCCATTCACAGACCAATGCTTTTCCAACGGCTGCAAATTTATGCAAAACACACACACACAAAGGCCCTGTGGTAGTAGCTACCATGTTCCACAGGACAGAAATAATGCCCATTTATCCTGAATATGTTCATACTAACCAGAAAGGTCTTCATTTTGAGATGCTAAGAAAATGTATGTATGTGCTGGGAGCCCTAGTATGTGTAGAAAATTAAACTATATTTTCATATAGTGATATATTGTTGCCACGTATTTCATTATATGAACTTCAATAGTGAGGGGAAATAGAACAAAAGTATTTGGTTGGGGGGCTGATAGGAGTGGAGGAAATATGAAGGAAGGGGAAGGTGATGGAAAGCAGACTAAAGTAATCAAGAGGCCCATAAATCTAAATCATCCATCAAAGAAAACAGTTATTACATTCCAGGGCTAAAAATGGGCAGAAATGGTTAATTCTGCACTTTCCTCAGCTCAAAGGAATTTGCCCTTCATCAGATTTCTGCAAATGGTGCCCATGCCTGGGTTACAGAACAACAAAGTTCTGTTCTAAGATCTGCATAAGATTAATGTTTCTTATTAATTCACACTCCTTCATGGAACCCTGCTACACTCTGAGAATTTAGAATTACCAGATGGGCCATTGTGTCCACCCACAGTCAGAAGCTCCAATCCCATCCCCCACCCCCACCCAGTGTAAGATCAAGCCTATTTAGCAGGGGTGCCCTTCCTTGAAGGATGACGCTTCTGTCTTCAGTGATTACCTTTTAAAACAATCTTTCTAGCTCTACATACTTCCCTGCTCTTTCCACACCCCAGTAACAAGTAAAGTTAGTTTCTGACTTGGGGATTCACATGGTTTCACCTTTTGAGAACTTTCTTTATAAGTCACATATTTCAGGGCCTTTTTATTATCATCTCAAATATATAAAGTAAGATATTGTTAAAATGCTTATTCGGGGGAATATGCTCATCATGGGTGACCATTCCCACAGCTCTCCTCATATCCTACCCACAACAGATACCTCAGTTCCCAGGGACAGAAGGACCTTGTCTTCCCACCACTTCTCAGTTACTGCAGCAGGACATTCCATCACCCTTGTAGTCTGTTACTCCAACCTATGCCTTCCACCCCACTTACTGGCAGGACAGCATTAAACCCTCCCAAGCTTCTCTAGGGGAAAAAGAGAGCCCATCCTTTTAAGAGGTGACTCCAAACCCATGTAAAATTCCCTTTTCATCTCCTAGATACCCATACATCTCCCAATGGATTCTAATATCCCAGATGTGATGGTTAAGTTCATGTGTCAGCTTGGCCTGATAATGGTGTGCAGTTGTTTGGTCAAGCAAGCACTGCCCTAACCGTTACTGTGAAGACATTTCATGGACGTAAATCATCAGTATGATGATCACATTTGCCATCAGCTAAGGGGTGTGTCTTCCACAATGAGAGAATCCAATCACCTGGCTTTAATCTGATCAGTTGAAGACTTTTAAGGGAGGAGGGACAAGTTCAGGAATCAGAAGAGAGATCTTTATCTCTACTTCAGCCAGCCAGCCTCTCCTGAGAATTCATTGAAGACCTTCATCATTTTTGCCAGCTTGCAGTCTGTCCTGCAGAATTTGAATGACCACATCACTACAGTTGCATGAGACACTTTTATAATATCTCATATTTACAGATATCACTGTTGGTTTTCTTTCTCTAGAGAACCCTAACTAATACACCAGTTTACACTTTTAGTTCTGAATGTCATCAATAAATCTTCTATAATGTGGCCTCCAGACAAAATAAGCATGATCCACCAGATGCAACCAGCTAGTTTGGCTCTTCATTCACTCTTTTTTTCATTCACCCAACTTGTGCTGTGTTTGCAACATACAGTCCATTCAACCATACAGAAAAGAATATGATATGCATACTCTCAGAAGCTCCCCATTTAGTGGTGGGCAGACTCAGAAAGGTGCAATAACAATACAGTATAATGACTGCATTGTATCCTTAATTTTTAGACCCTATGTTATACTCTGTGTTATGCTTTTATTGAGGTAGATGATAATATGCATTTTCTTTTATGGCAAGCACATAATACCCTATGTGATTGTAAAAATATTTGGTATTAAAACTCTTGGTAAACAATTGTTGGGCCTTTTCTCCCAAACAACTGGAAAATCTTATGACAGCAGAAGATAGAACAAGCAGTCACTTAATATTGGGCCAATTTATCATGTCATGGAACAGGTGCAGAGTAAAAAATGATTGTCTGAAACAATTCGGAAAACAATCATGTTGAGAAAGGAATACTAAAGGGAAACCACTGAGAGGACTAGACTAGCTATTTTACTTTGATAATTAATAATCATAAACAAATGAGCAGAAGATTGCCAAAATTATCAAAACTATTAACTTTCTGCTAAGCTATGAGACAGCCTAACAACACAACTCTTTGCAAGTCAACCTGTGACAAATATGACTCAAGCAGCTACTTACAAAAGGCTTAGTTCAAAAGACCCAGATATGGTTCTGTGTAATAAATTAAATAGCTCAATGTAGACCAGTGGTTCTGAAACTTGAATGTGCATCAGAATAACCTGCTGGGCTAGTTAAAATACAGATTACTGAGCCCCACCCCCAAAGTTTCTAAATCAGCAGGTTTGAAAATTTGCATTTCTCACAAGTTTCCAGGTGATGCTGCTGCTGCTGGTGGGGGGCCATATTTTGAAAAGTTTGGTTATGGACCCTGGATTTACATTAATAACACCTGTAGAGCTTTTGAGAGCTGCCCAGACCTGCCTCAGAACAGTTAATTCAGAATTCCTGGAGGTGCACTGCAGGCTGCAGTGCTTTAAAAGCTCTCTGGTGATTTTGCTGTGTAAATAGAACTGAGAACTACTAGGTAGGGTATAAGAAAGGAGAAAACACTAGAAATACCAACAATTTATATGAGAGTGATTATGTGGTAAATGGTAATAAACTGTAAGAATTCAAAGCCTAAAAGCCTCATCAAAAAACCCAGATGAGAAACAGTGTGGTCATGTTTCTGGATGACACTGAGTCTTAGAAGTTTCCAGATGAAAAATTTTTTTAACATGTTACATAGCATAGAAATTTTATCTATGAGTACTTTGCACTGAATAGCTGAGGAAAGAATTATGTAACGTAGAGAAAATTGAGAAATAACCTCCCAAAATATAAACACCCTAATAGAGACAGAATTTTCATCTTGTTTGTGTAAAATTGCAATATTTTCTCTCTGTAAAAGACATACTAATGTCAGTACCTCTGAACCCCCAGCCCATGAAGAGGTTAAGAGCTCAGCAGAAGGGTTGGTCTAGGTGACCAAGATTTTCAATTTATTATGTCCTGCCCATCTCTGTCCCTCCAGCTCCAGCTGGACATTTGACATAAGAACACCAAATCATCTGCCCATGGCAAGTTCTGATGAGGCTTTGGATTCTATCCAAACAGAGATGACAGATATTTGCTGAGCCAATCAGATCTTCTATCTAATTATTGGACTTGAAAATAAGGGAAGAATAACAGTTGATGGCATGGGCAACCCAAAGAGGACAGATGAACTGAGAAGCTGGGCTTGATAATGAAATGGGCAACCCAAAGGTCCAGATTCCTGATATGCCTTAAATTGCCCCTGCTCCCAGTCCCTCTCAATCTCCTGGATTGAAGATCTAACCCTACTAGGTGGGTTTTCATGAGATTCATCATCCTTCATTGACCCAAATGTAAATTTAGAATAGCTCTGTCCCTTCTCTGAAGTTAACTGATTCTGTTACTCTTGACCAACAGAGTAGAATAATGAGCAGGAATCTGTCATACAGAGAAAGTCCCACTTACCTTCCAGTTCTGTTCTCTTCTCTCACATTTATGCCCAATCCCTATATGGAACTGTGTGCCATGTATGGGCATGGTCTTGGCCTTAGCATAAGAAATTGGTTTGTTGAGGAGCTTTGAAATGTAACTTCTCTGTTGGGGTCATTTCTTTGGCTTTATTTAGGGTCTTTTCCTACCACAAAGGATTGTGAAGAAGATGAGATAGAGAAATATGTCAAGCATTTAATAGTCATATATATATGCTCTGAAATCAGACTGCCTGGGTTCAAATCTTGGCTCTACACTTGTGTAGCTGTGTGGCCATCAGTAGGGTGCTTAACCTCTCTGAGGCAAAGGTCAATAATAGAACACTCCTCTTCCAACTGGGAGGACTAAATGAAATATAAATATAAAAATCTTAGCTCAGTGCCTGGTGCAATGTAAGCATTCCATCAGTGCTAGCTATAATTCTGCACACATACAGAAGATGAACTGCCCATTTAAAGAGTTATATGAGGAGGAATGGATTCTCACAGCTAGAGTTCATAAAAAAGGGCCTGACAATCAAATTGGCCACTTACCATAGGTAGGTCTCTCACCTGTAACTGTGAGTTGAGTTAAAGCTATGTTATATGAAACTATCTGGAACTTATAGATAAGCAGCAATAAATAATTATTGGGCCTCTGTGAACCTTCTTTAGGAAGTGAGGCTGCTCTTAGGCAATTAAAATACAGTCACAGAGATAAGAAAAGCTCCACTAATTAAAACATAGCACGTGTGGTCATGAGGGATTCATCAACCCACCTGTGATCTTACACTTGCCTCATCAGCTCTGAGATTTCAAGCTCTAGTCCTGCCTTCTGGGTCAGGACAAGACATGTGATGTTATAGGAGGAAAAAACAAGTGAGAGAGGACCTACCAGAACTACAACCTTTAATTCTAACATCAGGCAGCAAAAAGCCCTCATCAGAAACAAACTAAAGCAGTCAAAAGACATATCAAACCAGTGTGACTTTTCCTACCTTTAATGGTTCCAAAAGTATTTAAGAAGGAAGAGATGACTGTGAAACTGCCTGTGGTATCAAGATCCTGGGAAACAGAGAAGCAGGTTTTATTGGGCCTCTAGATATAAAAATCAGGGCTGTCAGTTTTCCCAGATTCTGATCCCCCACAGAAAATTTTGAAATGTCATATTGCCAAATCATAGGATTACAGTAAACTCTCAGCCTTCCTAAATGGTTGGGAGAAAGGTTTTCATGTCTGGATTGCTAGATAATTAGAATAAAATTAAATTCTCCATATTAAAAATGAACTGAGCTATCTTTGGCTCAAAATGGCAGCATAAGATGCTCCAGGTAGCTGTAACCCCACAGAATCTTTGACAACTAGCAAAAAACAGACAGAGCCGTCTTCCTCAAAACTTCTGAAAACAGTTAAAGGTTGTGTAAACTGTGGAAGTGCCAAATCAAGAAAACACAGCTTCTAAAATGTTAGAAGCTTGTGGCACTCTTGCTGACCCCTCCCCGGTGCAATGTGGAGCCAGCCTATACTCCCATTGTGAGTCCTTGGTCCTATGCTGGAGGGAGCAGAGTAAACTATGGCATAGCATAAGGCATGCTTGTTGGTGCCAATCTATCTTTGACAGCCTGAAAGATTAAACCAGGAAACTTGTCTCAGGCTTGCTCTCCCAGAAATTATCCTCTGGGCAGAAGAAGATTGCAGACAGCTAAAACAGCATCAGCAACGATTAAGTCAAAGTAGTCTGGAGCAAAGGATTATATGCTTTGGGATTATGTGCTTTACAAAATAGAATAGAGGACCCTAGAAAGGGGAAAAAGTCTATTTCATAGGGAGTAGAGGAGGCATTTGAGCTTCCTTCCTGTAAACAGGGGAATTCCTAAGGTCACGAGCAAGCACAAGCCCAGAGCAAGGCTCAGTCACAGAAAAGGTGGAGAAAACCCTGCACTCCACACTCACCTCAGACTAATCTTCTTGATAGTGGTGTTAAACTCTGAAGGAGAGCACCAACCAACACAGAGCCAACTTGAAGAGACTGGGAAAGGTTATTTTTACTATAGTTGATTTGTTTTTATTAGCTCCTGGTATTCAAGAAAATCCCTACCATATCACTAGCTGTATACAAACTTAGGAAAAGACAGCTCAGGGATCAAATCCTAGAGTTAACAATTTAAAATACTATGCACAGTGTGCAACAAAACATTATAATGTAGCCAAAGAAGAAAACAATGGCCCACCCAAAGGAGCAAGTTAAAAACCCAGAAAATTATTATCAATGAAGAATACCAGACTTTGGACATACTGGACAAAGACTTTATATATATATATATATATATATATATATATGAGAAAGAGAGAGAGAGAATTTATTTTTTAGAGCATTTGTCGGCTGGACAAAGACTTTTAAAAAATGATCCTCAATATGCTCAAGGAGATAAAGGAAAACAGAAAGAACTAAAGGATATCAGGAAAATAAAGAACAACATGAGAATCTCAAGAAAGAGACAGAAATTTTAAAAAGAAATCAGACAGAAATGCTGAAGTTGAAGACCACAATGACTGAAATGAAAAATCCCCTTGAGGGTTTCAGCAGCCGATTGGAGCATTCAGAAGAAAGAATCAATGCTCTCAAAGGCAAGATAATTGACATGATGCAAGATGAGGATCAGGAAGAAAGAAGAACTTAAAATAGTGAACAGAGCCAGACACCTGTGGAATACCATCAAGTCTACCAATAGATGCATTGTGGGAATGAGAGATGGAGAAGAAAGAAAGGAGCCAAGGAAGTATTCAAAGAAATAATGTCAGAAAATTTCTCAAACTTAACAAAAGATATGAATGTGTATATTCAAGATGCACAAAAAACGCCAAACAGGATACACTTGAAGAAAACTATACTCAGACACATAGTCAAACTGCCAAATGCCAAGGACAAGAAGAGAGTTCTGCAAGCTGCAAGAGAAAAGGGACGTGTTATGTACAAGGGAATCCCAAAAGGATTACATGCCAGTGCTCTCATCAGAAACCATAGAAGTAAAAAAGCAGTGGGACACAGTATTTAAAATGCTGAAAGAAAATAATTGCCATTGAAGAATTTTATGTCCATGCACTGTCTTTCAAAAATAAGGGGAGATTATCACATTCCCAGAAAAAAAAAGCTAAAAGAGTGTATCACCACTAGACTTGCCCTACAAGCAATGCAAAAGGGAGTTCTTTAGACTCAAAGGAAAGTACACTGGACAGTGAGGAATGAAGTGGCATAAAGAAATAAAGATCTGAGGTCTGAGGTAACCATGTGGGTGAATGGGACTCTCGCTTACATAGTCACCTCCCTTCTGTTCACTCTTAGTATGAGCATTCCTTTTGTTGTGGATCTTCAGAAAGCCAATTCTACTACCAGCATTACAATTGCCAACCTCTTACTAAATATACTTGCTTATTTTACTCACTGAGACCCACTCAGCTTAGAGACTGATTTGGGTACCCACAACTTTGCCAGAATTTTTGTTGGTATTTTCATTACCTGGGATCTGTCTTATTCCCAGTGGTAAATAGAGTTTTATTGGATACAGCTACACTCATTCATTTTCCCATTGTGTATGGCTCTTTTCATGTTTCAATGCCAGAGTTGAATAGATGGGACAGAGACTATATGGCTGTAGGGCCTCACATATTTACTATCTGCCCCTTTAAGAAAATGTTTGCTAAACCATGACATCAATTATTACAATACTGTACAGTTTGTGTGATAATTGAGGTAAGTACCAAGTATTATGGGAGCACCAAGGAGTTAGTTATGAAAGAAGCCAGGGAAGCCTTCCCAGGAAGCTGAATCCTAAAGAACAAATATTTAGGAGAATAGAGTAGAGGAGTATGATATTTATATCAAGGAAAACAACTTTGAGCCTCACAGGCATGAGCAGTGAAGCTGCAAACATGTCCTTGGAGGGCTGTGAGCATCGGAGCACAAGATAAGATGGAAGGTGAATTCTAAATGCTGAAGCATTCAGGTTTGTCTCCTAGGCAGATAATGAGCTTCTAGATTTTGGTTTCTCAAATGGTGATTCTGATCACAGATGAAGAATGGTACCAGGAAGCCAGCTGGGAAGTTTGAAATTTGAACTACGGTACTGCCCAAGAAGTGCAGAAGGATGAGTGGATTTAAGAGACATTTCTGAGGAAAATGGCCAACTGGATTGGGAGCAAATGATACAGCAAAATCCCAGACATTGCAAACCAAATCTCCACAAGTTTGAACCCAACTATATACTCTTTCCTAGTCCAAAAATTGTAGGAAATGCTATTTCAAAGAGCCAAATAAACTGTGCTTCTTAAGTTTCTAGATGTTTAAAAATATCAAATGACATCATTTGAAAGAATTTCTGGATAGAGAAAATCAGGACTCATAAATTAGAGCAGAGTAAGGAGATGGATGAAATGGATAGTTAAAACTAGCCAGAACAATGAAAGATAGTTTATCTACTAGTATTTGCAAGTGCTAGAATGATGGGTATATGAGTCTTTACCAAGCAAACAGAGATGGCAGCCTTAAAAATGGACTCGCTTTTGTGAGGTTGGACTGAAATTTATTACTTTAACATAAATTTTCCACTGATGCCAGAGTTTTAAATAATAAAGCATTATTGCACAAAATGTAGGTGTTTTTGTCCTGTATTAGAACATTTGCTTTTAGTAATGAGAAGTTCTTTTAAATTGATATCCTAATTATGCAGATGTTCATTCCTTATGAAACTTAGCCAAAGAAGATCCATTCCCACCTTACCCAATGCCTGAAGATATCCTCCTTTTCAGAAGCCTTGTTTGAAGATGTCAGTTCCACTGGAATAAAAAATAGGATTTATTTTGAATGGGTTCCTTAAAGTCATAAATTAGCCTGGTTTCCACAGTGAGAGCTAGAAAAGAGAAATTAGAAAACCTATTTTAAATGAGCATGTCAATGAGATTTAGAAAAGTGACTTAAGAGCAAATTTCAGGAGGTTCCTTAAGAGCTGTGATAAATCCGTTGTTTGTCTGTTTTTTCTGACTTAGCTGATTTTAAAGAATTGGAGTGCTTGCTATTTAAAACAACACATAGTAAAAGGTTTTTATAAAGTGAGGCATATTGTTAAACTATATTAACAAAATAAACATGTTAGTTCAACATTATATGTCAAATGCTCTTATGCAGAATTTATTTTTTTATTTATTTATTTTTGTCTGGGAAGGCACTGGGAATTGAACCTGGATCTCCAGCATGGCAGGAGAGAACTCTGCCTGCTGAGCCACCACGGCCCACCTTATGCCGAATTTATTTAAAATAAGTCTATACAATGAAGGAAGAAGAAATATTGGAAGTCTCTCTTTCTCTCTACCCCCAACATACAGATGAAAAAAAAAGATCTGCACTTAATATGTTTATTGAGCACCTACTATGTGTCATTAATATCTAGAATTTATTGTCGGTATCAGTCAGGATACACTATGTTAATTTGCAGTAACAAACAATTCTGAAATTTCAGTTATTTAAGACAACAAAATTTCCTTTCATGTTCATGCTGCATATCCATTGTGAGACATCAATCAGGATCCAGGCTAATGGAGAAGCCAAAATCTTGGTGTTGCCAGTTGTCATGCTAGAGGGAAAAGAGAATGTGGCAAAACATTTCATGACAATTAGAGTTTCTACCCAGAAAGATTTCAAATCATTGTCCAAAGAAGACACATAGGCACACTTAATTTCCAGCAGGTAGAGAATAAAATGTTACCACGTGCCTGAAAGGACAGGGTGCTAGAATATTTGTGAAATAGAACATGTGTGAAAAGCTTTAATGAGTATGTCTCAGTTCTTCAAAGCTTGATCAGTAAACTCTACTCATAAGCTTTTTTCAAAGAACCTATTTTAAGTGAGCATTTCAATGAAATGGTTAACAGGTATGCAAAAGTCCATCTTGTACCATTCATTTATAATTCTGGAAATAGTAGTAATGCCCAGAGTTTCCTAATAAAGGTAGCTAGCGTTTATTGAGTACTT
>PVIY010034351.1:10673-27281 GCA_004026745.1 Myrmecophaga tridactyla
ATAGAGCCACCTCCACTGCACCCCTACTTTCTTTTGGAAATTGCCTCTTCCCCATCCTCTGTCCTGCTCTATCAACTTGGAAATCTCTAGACCAGCCATCTCTCATAGCACCCACCATTCTCTTGGATGCCTCTGCTGCTGCTGCATCCATACATCCAAACCCCAATGCTTGTAGGAACTGTAAGTGCAATATTCTAAGGTAATAATGTCCAAAGTCTGATGAAGATAACACCAATTCAGCCTTTGCTGTATGATTCTTTGAAAATAGCAAATATCTGGTCCAGTTAAACTGCACTAAGATTCTAATTTTTTATGACCAGAGATGCTCTTTATTTTTTTAAAAAGAGTTTTCTTCCTTCTTTGTACCACCTTGCTTAGGAGGGCTGATAAGGAAGCCTAAAACTTCCTTTAATGGGGGTGTATATAGGTGAAGCCAGAAAACATCACCTTGATGTTTGCCTCCTTAGCATATGCACTGCTTGGGAATTTGAAATCACCCCAAATATCTCCCCAGATTTGGTCCACAAATTTACATTCACTTTACCCTGAGCCTTCAGAACAAGGACTCAGTCACAGCCCTCTCAGCCTTTATCTAGTAGTTCCTAATCATGTCATCTGTCCTCTAACTTGGACATAGTCACCAATCACTTTTAAAAATGGGTCCATGGTGTTGATTTTGTGTGTGGGAAGAGAAGAGCTTTTTCCCCTCAGGTCTAAATCTATAGAGGGAAAAGGTATGATTTGGCCTGATTCTCTTTGCAGAGATCTGGAGGGAAATTGTTGGAAGATAAGCCCAGGGTAGGTTTAAGGAATTCACTGGTATCTGGTCAAGGAGCAGAAAAGCTTCTCCTAGGAATGCTCCTCTCTTATTTCCTATGGGTGATACCTGCAAACTCTCCAGGGTCCACAGTAATTGTGAGTCCACCATATTTCATCCCCTGTCCACTTTTGAGAAACTTGTCATCTAGCAACACCCTGTACAAATGTTTTGCTAATGAGACAGTAAACCTGAAAAAGAAACAAGCCATTTCCCAAAGGAACATTTTCATGGCCTGCAGAGGAGGAAGGAAAAAAAAAAGGAAAGAACATTCCTAAAATTAGTGCTTAAACTTCTTACCCTAATCTTTTCTCTGAAGTATTTAACTCCTCTCTACTTCCCAAGGCAATGTCTCTGAAAATCTAATAGTTTATGCTTTATGAGAATCACTAACTAAATCTGTGGCAGATTGCATTTTTCCATAGATGGCTGTTCCAATTTATATATCCCATCCCACATATTATCCTTATAATGTGATTGACACTCCTCCCAGTGAGCACTGTGATCTACATTTCTTCCCTTAAACCTGAGTAGGCTTGAGACTGCCTCTACTGATTGAATATGGTGGAAGGGATGCTATATGACTTCTGAGGTAAAGGATACAGTTTCCACTGGGCTCGCTCCTCTTTCACTTTCTCTTTTTCAGGACACTCACCCTTGGAACACAAGCACCATACAGCAAGTAAGCCCAAACTAGCCCTTGTGGAGAGGACCTGTAGCCCCATTTGGCAGCCAATAGCAACTGCTTAGACATGTAAGTGAGCAAGCCTTCAGATGATATCAGAGCCCAGTTTTCTGGTCTTCTAGCTGATGCCCAGATATCACAGAGCACAGCACGCCATCCCTGCTGTGCCCTATCCAAATTTGTTACCTACAGATTTTGAGAGCATAACAAATGTTTGTTTTACTCCACTTAAGTCTTAGAGTAATTTGTTATAAAGCCATAGTAACTGAAACAAAAGTTTTCCAGGTATTTTATCTCTTATTTCATCTCTATATTACTCTCAAGTGATCTGTTGAAACAACCTAAAGATTATGTGATGGATTATTTCTGTCCCCCACATATAAACAAAATAGGATTTTGTTTCTTCTGTTGTAAGATGAAGGCAGTTTGCAGGGTCATAGATTAAAACAAAATAGTGGGAACATTTCTTATCTTTACTTCTTATGGGAAAGCAGACTTTTTTTTTTTTAAACTGAAACTCTGTTCCTTACACTGATAAAGCCCTACAGTCCACCAATATTATACTTGTTTTTATGACTCCAAGCCTCCTTCTTAACTTCTAGAGAGCTGCAAAGAGTGGAGAGCAGCTGCAAAAAGAGGCAATGATAACTTTAGTGCCCATTAATCTAGGAGGGATCCAAATCAAGTGGCCTGCAGGGCTGGTTTTTTTTAACTTAAATTGAAATGAGTAAGAACATCTTTCACAAAGAAAAGAGTGGGTAAGAAGCAAGCTAAAAATGTTACGGAAATTTTAAAAAGTGATAAGAAAAAATCTCCAATAATGATTCTGTAATTGTGGGACAGTTTTCATTTTAACTCACATTTTCATTAGTTCCGATGAGACTATAACTGAGTCTCCCTTTCCTGTCTACACTCCCACACCCTAGATGGGCTCAACTAGCCTCTCACTTTCAATCTCTCCTCTTTCCTGACAACTCTCAAATTTGTATCTTCATTCCAGATCTTGCTACTAAAGTATAAATTTGTATATTTCCATCTGTCTACCCAACCTCTCTCCTTGGTGTTTACCAGGGATTTCAAATTCAACTTGTCTAAAAACGAACTCCTGGTGCTCCTCCCCAAACCTGCTCCTATCCATGTCTTCCTCATTTCAGTTGATGGCAACTTCCTTCTTTCAGTCTCAAAACAAAATCCTTGGCTTCTCTTTAAAACCTCTTTCAAAACCCACAGCACATCTATGAATGAATTCTATGTGCTATAGCCTCAAATGATATCTAGAATCCAACTACTGCTTTACTCTGCTCCAAGTCAATATCATCTCTCACAGATTGTTGCAATAACCTCCTAACTGGTCTCCCTGCCTTCACCCTTGCCTTCCTATGATCTTTACTCACCCCAGAGCCAGAATGATTTATTACAAATAGGTCAAAGCACGTCCTTCCTCTGCTCAGAATCCTCTAATGGTTCTGCATCTCACTCATAATAAAAGCGCAAATCCTTAAAGTGGCCAAAAAGGTCTTCATTGAGTAACTCCTTGTTACTCCTTTCTCTCTTACCCTCTCCCCATTACTCATTCTGCACCAGTCTCACAGGCCTCCTTCCTGTTCCTAGAAGATGCCAAGCATTCTCTTCCCTCATACTTTTGAATGTGTTCCCTCAGCCTGGAACACCCTCTCCACCATCTCAATTTTTGCGAGGTTTATTCCCCCACCTCCTTCACTTTATCAATAAGACCTTCCCTCACCACACTAGTTCAGGTAGCAAATTCCATGCTCTGGCATCCCAGATTCCTCTTTCTGGATTTCTTCTTCACCCAAGTACTTATTGCCCCCAACCTTAACTGTACTTATTGTTCCCCAACATTAAATAAGTAAATGAACATGTTTGTCCATCTTCCCCTTTTAGAATGTAAGATTCATTGGAACAGGGATTTGGGTCCTAAAGTAGACAAAATTTCTGCTTATTGCTGGATTCCCAGTTACCAGAATAGTTTCTGACAAATAAATCACACCAATGGTGTTTTGGTTTGCTAAAACTGCTGGAATGCAATATACTAGAAATGGATTGGCTTTTATAAGGGGATTTTTCAGGTTACAAATTTATAGTTCTAAGGCTATGAAATGTCCAAATTGAGGCATCAATAAGAGGGGATGGCTGGTCATTTCCCATGTTTCTCTGTCACATGGGAAGGCATAAGGCAGTGTCTTTGTTCCTGGGTTTCATTGCTTAAGCTCCTGGTTCCAGTGGCCTCCTCTCTGAGCTCCTGTAGGCCCTTGCTGGGGCAAATCCTGGATTTCATCTTTTAACTTAGCATCTCCAAATGTCTGTGTCTTGGTTTCATTTCTCTGCTGTTTGTGTCAGTTCTGAGCGCTTGCTTTCCATGAGTTCTTTTAAGGACTCTCCTTGAATTAAGACCCACCTTGAATGGGCAGAGTCACAGCTCCAGCTAATGGGTCACACCCACAATTGGGTGGGTCACATCTCCAAGGAAGCAACCTAATCAAAAGATTCCACCCCACAGTAGGTCTGTCCCCCACAAGATTGGATTAGCAGGAAAAGAAGGTGCATTTTCTGGGGCAGCTTCAAACCAGTACAAATGGCCAAAATAACACACACCTGCTGATGAATTAATGCCCTGTTGGGCCATAGCCAATTCAAAGCCAAGCACCACCTGAGCAGGAGAAATACTGGGGCAAATGGCAAACTTGGGGAAATGCAGCATCTGCCCTGCCTGCTCCTAGGCTCCCAAGTTGTACCTGGCGACTCACCTGGGTGCAGAGTAATAGCAGCAACACTTGCAAGTCTGGGTCACGCTTGTCTTCACCCAGGAAACACAGCACTTCCCACGAAAAGTGCATGCTTTAGTGCTGAATGGTCTGGTGAAAGTCAACTATTTGGGTGATTCTTAGACAAGTTAATTAACCACATTGAGTCTCAGTCTCTTTACCATAAAACAAATATGAGCTATTTGTCATAGGGATGCAATGAAGATTAAAAGAGCTAACATATTTAAATGATGTTCTATAAACTGTAAAGGGATAAATAAATATCAGTTCTGATTGTATAAGAGAACAGCCTTGATTTGGGCCCACTTAGCAACCGACAGATTCATACAATCAGGGTAATTGATGGACATGCGATTAGTCACCGAAACAGCCAAAGAAACTGGTTAATTTCTGTTATTAGACTCATTATTCTAAAAGGGGAGGGGACTGACAATTGTTCAGTACCTACATGTGGTGGTACTTTACATACATTATTTCATTTTATCCTAATAAAAATGCTTGTGAGGTTTTACAATATTTCAATCACTGTTTAAAGATGACACGTGAGGTTCAGGGAGTTTAGGTAACTTGCCAAAACTAACACGGTCACATTGCTAGGAGTTACCATTGCTATCTCCAAAACACCAAGCCATTCTCTCAGACTCTTAAAGTTAGATCCCTCTATCCATGATTTTTAAATGTGTTAAAGACAGGCCATCCACATAAAATGTGGAGGAAAGAGACAGTACAATAGAAAGTGAAAAATTTAATTAAAATTCATAGAAAACCAGACGTAACAGAATATATTCTGTATGATTCTTCAGATGAAACTTTAGCACAGATGAAAATAAGCTATAGTTATGCAATCAAAATAGAATTTGCCTCTGTGTTTTTAGGTTTGTTTTTGTTTTTTGTTTTTTTGGCAGGAGGGGGGCAGTGGTGATTGGGAGGGACAAAGGGAACTTCCTGGGGAGATAGAAATGTCCTATATCTTGATAGTGGGTTACATGTTTGTTTTTTTAAAAGCAAACATCTTCAAACTATATAGCAAAATGAATTTACATTTCATTGCAAAGAAATTGTATTTCAATTATAAAAATTAAAGTCACAGAAAGAAAGATGAATTTTAGACTTGCAGTCTGTGACGATTAATTTCATGTGTCAGCTTGGCTGGATTATGGTATCCAGTTGTTTGGTCAAACACTGACCTCCTTGTTACTGTGAAGGCATTTTGTAGATAGGATTTGCATTTACAATTAGTTGATTGCATCCGCAATTAGTTGCTTATATCTCCATCCAACAAAAGAGATTGCCCTCAGCAATGTGGGTTTTCTCTTCATTCAATCAGTTGGAGGTATTAGAGGCCAGACTGAGGGTTTCAGAGTTAAGGAGAAGAAATTCTGCCTCAACTTCAACACTGGCTCTTGCCAGAATATCCAACTAACCAAGTTTCTTTGGAGAATTCTGACCGAGGACTTCAACATCTACTTTATTGGGGTTTCTATGCTACAGCCTGCTCAATGGAGTTCAGACTTGCTAGCCCCATGGTCATGTGAGCCAATCCTTGTAATACATCTCTTTATTGCATGTATTTATTATATACACACCCTCATACAAAGACACATACATACATATACATACATATTTATATATACTGTTAGTTCACTTTCTCTAGTGAGCCCCAACTGATACAGACACCAAGTAGAAAATAATAGCACTGTTAAAACACAACCAGAAGTGGAGGAGCTGGGATTCAAACCCAGCAGCTGTGATTAACCCCCACTATCAGTGTCTCTGAAGACAGTTTGTCTTGACAAAGCTAAAGCTAGGAAGGAAACATTTCAGTTCATTTATTTCAAATGTATATCAAAGTTTTAGCTTCAGGATCATGTGGATAAAGAGAATATGAATACTAAGTAGCCAAGCCTAGACCTTCATTCAAAAGGTGCCTTAGTAGGAAATTACAAGGAAAGATAATAATCTGTGGAACTATGGAGATAGAAAATGAGGATTGGATTTTGTCTCACATGCCACATGCAATTTATTTCTATTCATCCATATTTCACCTTATTTAAAAGTTTGAGAAATATTTTATCCTGTCTTAAAAGAGCAAATGAAGTAAACACATGGCTTTGAACTGTAACAAAGAATGAAGGTTATATTGGATAGCCACTGTAACCTAGATTAAGTTATTTCAAATGAACAAAACTTAAAACTAATGTGGAAGCTTTAGCTACTTTTTAATTCACCTTTCTGTATACAATAGTTTTTATTTAATGTGGGAAGTGAGACAAGAATAAAAATGTCACAGAATAGTTAGGGACCTTAAGGCACATTATTTCCCAATAGTGCCTTCCTTTAGTGATTGAATTCTATATATAATCTTTAGTGAGGCAAAATGCTTGGCAATTTAAATTCAAACAACCATATAGGACACACCAACTTAGTATGCAGAGGGTTGCAAAAAGGAACTCACATGAATCAGTGAAGATATTAACCACCATAAAGAAACAAAGAAGACAAATAGCATAATATTGCTTACCACACAAAATCTCTAAGGATGGGGAATAAATAATTCTTTTTTTTTTTTTCAAATGAGAATTAAACAGAAAGGCCTCGGAGAAGAAAATTATTTATTTGGGTGTATAAAAAATAAAAGAGTTCCATGATATATTTTCATAATACCAAAGGATATGATTGGTTTATGTAAGCCAGAACTTCTGCAAAAACTTTAAACTATAGTGCAGAGGAGTTCGAGTCTTTTTCATGAGGCCTTAGAACAGAACTGGTCCATTAGAACTCTCTATAATGATGGAAATGTTCTAGCTCTCTGCTATCCAGTATGGTAGCCGCTAGCCACATGCGGGTAATTGAATACTTAAAATGTGGTTAGGGTGACAGAAGAACTGAATTTTTTATTTTATTCAACTTTAATTTAAACTTAAGTAATTGCCAATGGCCAAAAGCTAATGTATTGAACAGTACAGACTTAGAATAGTTTCAAAAAAATAAACATTTAAAACTTACTTTACATTCAAAGAAACCCCTGTTGACTTACTATTTCCCAAACTGACTTCCAGACATTAGTCAGGCTTATGTCTGTATGGTTTATAGAGTCCAATTTGTTGTAGACACCTGTGACTTGTCCCATGGGGAAACCTACAGTCACATCAGATGAAAATTTGTCTTGCAATAATGAAATGGATTGTAACTCACAAACATTCTCACTCCTCCCCTTGGCCCATGAACTTCCCAGGGCACAGCTTTACATGCAGCTGATTTAGACCTTTATCTGTTTCTTGGATTTTAAACCAAGAAAATAACAAGGTCTCCTAGTGGATTTTATGACAAGAAAATAAAATAGGTTTCACAGCCTGGCATCCCTTTCCCAAGAGCTTGCTGTTCTTGCTAACAGATTTCTTCCATGTGGTCAGTTCCTCCACATGCTGTAATGCTATCCTCTGGCTTTCTGCTCTCAGCGAAGTACATTCAGTCCTTGGTGGAAACCACCCATGGAAGCTTTGTAGTAAAATTCACTTCAACCAAAGGAAGCATTAAGCTTTTGTATGAAGAGGGTCATAAATTCAGTCAGAGATTGAATACAGTTTTCATTTAAATGATAGCTAATGACCGCCTGGGATAGCACTGTGCTGAGATGGCTTTTTTGCTTGTTTTTTTTTGCCCAAGTTTTTATTTTAATAATCCAAAGCAAGGAAAAACTTTTTGTATTCACTATTTTTCTAATTTTAATTTTCCTCTATACTAATTTGGTGTTTATGTTTTGTTTGAGGTACCCTTATAGCTGATAAATTATTTCCCATTGTTGAGCACAGTGGCTGGGAATTTGTTTTTATGTTCTGAACATTGGCAATCTCTGCAAATGATGAATGGCTTATAGAACTCTAGTCTCTGTTGGGCAAGATACAGCAGAGAATCTGGTTTGTATATCTCTTTGTCTCTTGCTTGTTAATTTATTTATTTTTCCTCAAACCAATACAGAATTTCATACTCTACAGGAGTAGAACAACTCTTTGATATCTGGATTGATGAGTTTTTCCATGGTGAAACTGTAGAATTGAAGCTGAAAGCTCTATTTTTATGTGCTTGTAATTCAGAAATGTGTTGACCCCAGATTATGCATGTAATGATTTCCTACCTCTGATTGACATTAATTTATCAGAGTATGAAATCTCTTAAATTAAAGCAGCCTGTATTTCCTTTAAGTAAAGCAAAATATGTTTAGGCTCAGTGGAAAAGCTTGATGCAATTGTTTAGTAATATCTGCCATGGGCTTAGAAATAGGGACTTGTGGCTTCTATGCCATGTATTTATCATCCCTGTGCTAGGAAAGATGGGATATACAGTTGAGTAAAACATAATCCAAACATGTTTGCCACTAAATATCCTACAAAGGAGAATATTAAGTACAATGGCAACAGCAATAATAGAGATTAGTTGCAATTGGAAATATTTGGAGGGTATCATGCAAGTGTTGGCTTTAGAACTGGGTCTTGAAAAATGAGTGGATGAAAGGTTAAATAAGGAGGTGAAAGCATTACCTGCAATAACAAATACAGGAATGCACAGCATGTCAGAGGAAGATCACACTGTATGTGACAAAGGAGGAAAGAGGCACAATGAAAGATAATATTTAAAAAGGCAACTTGAATTCAAATCTGGAAAAGGGTTGAATGCCATGTTTGAAGTTTATTCTGTATTCCTAGACAGCAAAATTTTTGAGCAAATTTGTAGCATGCTCAGATCTGCATTTTAGGAATATGAATTTGGCTGCGGTGAATAAGATGAATAGGTGAAATGTCAAATGTAGCAAGCTATTTTATTAATTTATTTGTAATGTAAGCTTCACAAAATTGAAAGCTAAGTTGAAAAGGCTTATTGTTGTAGTTACTGTTGGTTGCTATCCCAACAACCATTTACTTCTTATTAATTTATAAAATCTTAATTTATTCCATGCAGTAAAATGCACAACGAAGTCTGGCCTTTCACCTTGTGTCAGAGGTTGAATCATGAATGATCTAAGTAAAAATTAAAGTCCATTGCCCTTTGCCAGTAGGTGTGCCCACACTCAGGACAATGAAACTTAAAATGGGGTATTCTGGGAGGACTTATGGAAGGGGAGGATTTTGCTCCCTGACAAAAACATATATGGTTTAGAGACCTATTTCTGGTTACCGCCCTGAATATAGTTATGCAAGAATGTAAAGTCTGCAATACTTCCTGATTGTAGCACAATAATATACATACACTGAATGAAGCTGAATGTGAGTATGCTTGAGGGAGAAGGGCTGGGGCATGCATGAAACCAGAAGGAAACATAGAGGACTAAGACTGAGACAGCATAATTTAGGAATACCTAGATGGACAATGATGGTGATAAAATGTACAAATAAAAAACCGTTTTTGCATGAGGGAGAACAAATTAATGCCAACGTTGCAAGATGTTGGAAGTGGATGGTATACAGGAAAAAGCACAATCAACGCAAGCTAGGATTTATGGTCAACAGCAACATTGTAATATGCTTCCACTGAATGTAACAAAGGCATTATGCCAAAACTGAATGTCAGCAAGCGGGGTCATAGTGGAAGGGTATGGATTCTTTGTGGAAGAAAAGAAAAAGTCTTCATACAGATTATGGTAGCATAAAGTATTTTTAAAAAAAAAAAAGATTATGGTGGTGAAGGCGCATCTATTGACTTCGGTTGGATTGTATGATGGTGAATAAAACTGTTTAAAAATGAACAGATAGAAGCAAGTGCTAGAGAAAAATGTGGAAAAATATACCTATTCACAGTCAGTAGGGAAACTAAGATGTGCAGCCCCTTGGAGGGCAGTGTGGTCGCTCTACAGGAGGCTAGGGGTGGGGTTGCCATGTGATCCTGAAACCCCGCTGCTCAGTATATACCTGGAGGAACTGAGTGTGGGGACACGAGTGGACATTTGCACACTGGTGTTTCTGGTGGCGGTGCTCCTGATCCGCAATGGATGGAGGTGGCCTAAGTGTGCAATGACTGAGGAATAGATGGGGGAACTGTGGTGTTTACATGCAACAGACTACTGAGTGGCCACCAGAAGGAATGAAGTCGTGAGGCATGCAAGTAGGTGAATGAATGAACTTTAAGGACTGTATGTTGAATGAAATGTCAGAAACAAAAAGATGAATATTATTCCTCACTCATATGGACTAACTATAATATAAAAACTTGGTGAACTGAAGTCTAGAGCATAGATTATCAGGTTGGGCTTATTATAAAGGGTCCTAGATTGTAAACTCTTATAGCAGTCATATATTAAGGAATTGTAACTGTTATTCCTAAATTTTGTGTTACTGAGCAGTTTGTTTATAACCTGGTTGTTCCCCGAAACTTCGGGTATTTATGTGATAACCTGAGCTCTGGAGCTATCAAAGTCAGCACTGCCCTCTACAGGAACAGTTTAAAAAGCTGAAAAAGTGATCAGACTTTGACTAGAGGTATGAGGGAAGCTGATCTGGATAGGACTGGGGTAGATCAGAATACAGGGTAAAGGATGATATTGTCCATATTTTAAAACTTCAACTTCTGTGTGACACCAAAGGGAGAGATGCTTATTTGGTGCAAAATTTGTATTTTGGGTAGTGCATTACCTAATTTAACGTGTACGGTCAGTTTAGTTGAACACTCTAAGTACATGGAATCTTGAATAGGGCATGAGACCTTGTTGGTTTGTCCAGATTGGTGTTTTGCCCCGATATATCCCAGAGTAATTTGGGCAGTGAATAAAAAAGTATTTGCAAAGTCCCTTGGGAGACTGGGGGGAAAGGAGGAAAATATTCAACTACCCCTCTTGGAGAATTTCTGATATTCTCACAAGCCGTGGGGACAACCAAATCAATAGGCTGAGCCCTCAATCTTGGGGTTTGCCCCTCTGAAACTTATTCCTGAAATAGATAGTCTAAGCCTACTTAAAATTAGGCCTAAGAGTCACCCCCAGAGAACGTGTTTTGTTGCTCAAATGTGGCCCCTCTCTCTAAGCCAACTCAGCAGGTGAACTCACTGCCCTTCCCACCACGTGGGACATGACTCCCAGGATTGTAAATCTTCCTGGCAATGTGGGACAGAACTCCTGGGAGGAGCCAGGACCTGGCATCATGGAATTGAGAAAGTCTTGAACAAAAAGGGGAAGAGAGAAATAAGACTAAATAAAGTGTCAGTGGCAGAGAAATTTCAAACTAAGTTGAGAGGTTATCCTGGAGGTTATTCTTACGCATTATATAGGTGTATTAGAGTGAAACTGTTGAACTGTGTTCCAGTAGCCTTGATTCTTGAAGACAATTTGTATAACAATGTAACTTTTGCAATGTGACTGTGTGATTGTGAAAACCTTGTGTCTGATGCTCCTTTTATTCAGGGTATGGACAGATGAGTAAAAAAATATGGATAAAAATGTAAGGGGGCAAGGGGTAAAATAAATTAGGTAGGTTGAAATACTAGTGGTCAATGAGAGGGAGGGACAAGGGTATGGGATATATGAGTTCTTTTCTTTTTCTTTTTATTTCTTTTTCTGGAGTGATGCAAATGTTCTAAAAGATGATCATGGTGATGAATACACAACTATGTGATGATGCTGTGAGCCACTGATTGTACACCATGTATGGACAGTTTGTGTGTGAAGATTTGTCAATAAAAATATTAAAGAAAAAGAAAGAACATGATGCCTAGACTAGTGGCAGCCATCTTTCAACCATGAAACAACAAACGAAGGTTGAAAAAATGACAGAAGGGCGGCAGAGGGGAAAGAAAGCAAAAGTATATAGGTCCTTGATAACATGATTGAGGAGCTGCTGTCATATTACATGATTAAATGTATTTCTCATAATACTGTTAGTCAAGAACTATATGAACTAACTGATATAGTTCATATATATGCATATATGTGTATGTGTGTGTGTATGTATTACTTCACAATCTGTCTTCAGCCATTTTGGAGTAACTACTATTGGACTTATCTTCTCACAATAAACAGGTATTAAACTGGACAAAAAATATGGGGCAACAGTTTTCAGGCATTTGCAACAGGCAGTGCAAGATGTAATTCTTGAGAGAAAGAGAACACATGAGCTTTGACCCATATTTACCCTGACTCTTTGCCTGCCTGCATTTTCCTGACTACGGTGCTGGCAGATGACATACGAGCTGAGAGCAGTGTATTGTAATACCGAGTGAACAGAGATTAGATTTTAGAGCAGAGGAGGTAGCTGAAATTTGCAGGACACGGGTTAAGAAAGGAGAAGTTGTCTTGGGTAGAAGAGGTGGGAGGAAAAGACTATGTGGTGTCCTTATGTTGTGGTTTGAAGGCAAAGCTACACATGCGCAGAGAAAGACTCTGTGAGGCCTAATGAAGAATGGCTGCCATAGGGGAGTAACTTGAAGGAAGTTAGTTGTAGGCTGCTGGCAGAGCTGCAGCTCAACCAGAGTGAAGAGATTTCATTGAGAACCTCAAGCGTTCAGTTAAAATCACCGAAAGACCATGATTTAGAAGAAAGGACCACACACCAGAGTAAGGGCTCTACCCTAACATGAAGGGCAAAATCAAAATAGAGCTGGCCTAATGGTCTGAAACAAAGGCTGTCAAGATCAGGACAATAGGACTATCATTTAGCTGCCTACTAAAATAGAACTAAATACTCTTTGAAAAGTTGAATGTACTCCGAATGATCACTGTCATTTTCAGTATACAATAAAACATTATTGGGCAAGTGAAGAAGCATAAAAAGTGTAACCCATAATCTAGAGAAAAAGCAGCCTGTAGAAACAGATCCCAAGATAACTCAGATGATGGAACTAGCAGAGAAGGACTTTAAAACAGGTATTACGTGCATAGTTCAGAATTTAAAAAGGAAAAAATGGACTAAATGAATAAACGTATGGGTAATTCCCAATAGAAAAGCAGAAGCTAAAGCAAAACAACAACAACAAAAGGACTATAAAAATAGCAATTTGAAAATTGAGAAGTATAGTATCTATACTATAGACACTATATATATATAGTATATATAATAAGTATATATAAATAAGGTGGGTATTTCATTGTGTGGACTTAGCAGACTGAATACTGCAGAATAAAGGTTAGTGAATTAAAAAACAGATCAATAAAATTTATCAAAATTAAAGAATAGAAAGAGAAAAGATATTTTTAAAAGTGAAAAGAACCTCTAAAGCAATATCAAGTGCATGAACATATGCATAATTGGAGTCCCAAAAAGAGCGACAAGAGAAGGGGCACAAAAATATGTGAAGAGGTAGTGGCAAAATATGTTCCAAATTTAATGAAGCACATCAAACTGCAGATTTAAAAAAGAAGAACTAGGAACACCATAATCAAACTGTCAAAAATTAAGAAAGCAGGGTGGTACGACAGTGGCTTAGTGGCAGAATTCTTGCCTGCCATGCTGGAGACCCAGGTTCAATTCCTGGTGACTGCCTATGCAAAAAACAAAACGTCTAAGAAAATCATAAAAGCAGTCAGAGAAAAAAGACCTTCAGGGGAATAACAATGAGAATTATGGCTGATTTCTCATAAGAAGCAAGGAAGACCAGTGACCAATAATATATTTAAAGTGCTGAAAGTGGCAATACCTGTCAACCCAGAATGGTATACCCAGTAAAATTATCCTTTGAAAATGACAATTAAATAAAAGCATTTTCAGATAAATCAAAGTTGGGAAAATTCATCACCAGCAGATCTGCACTATAAGAAATGCCAAAAGAAGTTACTCAGATTAAAAGAAAATTATAACAGAAAAATTTGTATATGCTAGAAATGGTAAATACAGAGATAAAGATACACTGTTTTTAAAAAATCTTTCCTAACTCCTTAAAAGACAACAGAATTTGGAAGTAAAATATTGAACTTTGGAGTTTGAAACATATGTAGGAATAAAATACAGTATATGAAAATAAGAGCACAAAAGACAAAGAAGGTAAATCAAATTATATGTTGTAGTGCTGGAGAACATGTGGACAGAGAGATGTACCTATTCCCTGTCGGTTGGGAAGCAAAGTGGTGGAGCCCCTCTGGAGGGCAGTGCCCTGGCTCCACGAGGCTAAGGGTGGGGTTGCCATATGATCCTGCAACCCCTTATTTAGGTGCATACTTGGAGGAATGAGTGTGGGGACACAAATAAACAAACAAACAAATAAATAAATAAAACAGTAAGGGGTTTGGGGGATATGGGATTTTTTTATGTTCTTTTTTACTTTTATTTTTATTCTTATTTTTAAAGTAATGAAAATGTTCAAACGTCTATTGTAATGATGGATGTACAGCTTTATGATGAGACTGTGAACCACTGATTGTATACTTTGGGTGATTATATTACAATAAAAAATCATTGACAAAAAATATTATATGTCATATATTGTAGGCTTCCAATACTTTATGTGGAGTGGTACAGGATTAATCCTAGGAAGGCTGATAAATAAAGGATAAATATTATAATCCCTAAAGCAAAGCAACTAAAAAATGCAAATAGGTATGGCTAAGAGTCAGTAAAGAAAATAAAATGGAATAGTAAAAAATATTTAATTAGCCTACAGAAGGTAGGAAAGGAGGAAAAGAACAAATATGAATAATGGGAAACAAAAACCAAAATGATAGACTTAAAAATACCACATTAATAATTACATTAAATGCAAATGACCTAAGCACTCCAGTAAAAGACAGACTGTAAGACTAAATCTATGTGCTGTCTATGTAAGATATGCTCTAGAGAGATGCAAATAGATTTAAAGGAAAAAAAAAGAAGGAAAAATTTCAAGCTATAAGCATTGAAAAGTTGATGCAGATGCATTACTATTAGACAATGTACATGTCAAGGTTAATATTACTCAGAAATAAAAAGAGAAATTTCATAATGATAAAAGAGTTAATTTATTGGGAAAATATAGCAATCCTAAATGTATGTACAACTAAAAAAAATTCAAGAAATATGATGCCAAAAACGGACAGAAATAGAGAAAGAAAGGGAGAAAACTATAGTCATCATTAAAGATTTTACTATCCTTCTCTCAATAATTAAAAAAACAAAAATTGAAAAAAAATAAGTAAGGACATAAAGATTCAAACTCTATCAACCATCTTGAATTACTGACATTTAGCAAATAATATACTCAGTAAATGCAGAATATCCATTCTTTTTAAGTGCACAGTAGCATTCACCAAAGTAAACCATCTGAGCCTTAGAATAAGTCTTAATAAATTTCAAAAGATTGAAAACTTACAGAGAATATATCTGATCAAGATGGAATTATTAGAAATCAGTAGAGTAAGATATTTGGAAATGCCTCAAATATTTTTAAAACAACACATTTCTAAATATCTCATAAGTCATAGAAGAAATCATATGGAAAATTAGAAAATATTTTGAACTGAATGATAATGAGAACACAACATACAAAAATGTATAACATGTAGCTAAAGGCAAACTTTAGAGGGAAATTTATAGTTTTAAGTGCTGATGTGTGTAAAGAAGAATCAATCAATATTGATTGCATCAACCAATATCTTTCAGGTATATAGATGCAAAAATCTTCAACAAATTATCATCAAATCAAATTTAATAACATATTAAAAGAATAGTGCAACATAACCAAGAGCTTTGTTCCTGAAATGTAAGGAAGATTTATCATTCAAAATGCAATCAGTGTAAGTCACTACATTAACAGAATAAAGGAGAAAGATTAGGATTATTTCAATAGGTACAGAAAGGGAATTTGACAAAATTCAATGTCCATACATGTTAAAAACTTTCATCCCAAATGAGGAATAGAAAGGAGCGACTTCGATATGATAAAAGTCATCAACAAAAATCCTACAGCTGTTTTCCTTAATAGTAAAATACTGAACGCTATCAGCCTAAGATTGGGAGCACGGCGTGTCTCTTCTCTTACCACTTCTACTCAACATTGCCTTAGTGTCCTACCCATACATTAAAGCAAGAAAAAGAATTAAAAGGCATACATTTTGGGAGGAAGAAATAAAACTGTCTTTATTCACGGTCAACAAAATTATATACATAAAAATTTGTAAAGAATCTACAAAACAACTAGTAATCCCAGTAAGTAAATTTAGCAAGGTCATAAAAAACAGGTCAAAATACAAAAAATCAATTTATTTCTATATTTTGGCAAAAAGTGTTTAGCAAATGGTGTCCTAAAAATATCATTTATGGTAGCACTGATATATAGATATGTAATACTTACATATCATATGTAATTTATAATATATATGAAACATAGGAGTAAATTGGCAAAAAACATGAAAGTCTATTTATACACCAAAC
>PVIY010034352.1:0-12550 GCA_004026745.1 Myrmecophaga tridactyla
GTTTCCTATGGGGTTAGTTTGCTAAAAATGTATATCCTGCTGTTGTGTGGTGTGACGTTCTGAAAATGTCTGTTAAGTCTAGTTCATATATTGTGTTACTCAAATATTCTGTTTCTTTATTGATCCTCTGTCTAGATGTTCTATCCATTGATGAGAGCAGGAAATTGAAGTCTCCAACTATTATGGTAGAGAAGTCTGTTTCTCTCTTCAGTGTCATCAGAGTTTGTCTCATATATTTTGGAGGATTCTGGTTCAGTGCATAAATGTTTATGATTGTTATGTCTTCTTATTGAATTGTTCCTTTTATTAATACATAGTGTCCTTCCTTGTCTCTTTTAATTGTTTTACATTTGAAGTCTAATTTGTCAGATATTAGTACAGCTACTCCTGCTCTTTTCTGATAGCTGTTTGCATGAAATATCTTTTCCCAACCTTTCACTTTCAACCTATGTTTGTCCTTGAGTCTAAAATGAGTCTCCTGTAGACAGCATATAGATGGGTCCTATTTTTTAATCCATTCTGCCAGTCTATGTCTTTTGAATGGGGAGTTTAATCCATTAAGATTTAGTGTTATTACTATAAAGGCAGTACTTTCTTCAATCATTTTGTCTTTTGGATTTCATATGTCATATATAATTTTTTTTCTTTTTACCTTTACTGATAGTCTTCATTTATACACTCTTCTGCAGATTTGTCTTTCCTGCCTTTTCCTATCTGCCTGTACTGCTACCTTTAGTATTTCTTATAGAGATGGTGTCTTGGTCACACATTCTCTCAGTGATTTTTTGTCTGAAAATAACACAATCACCCCCTCAATTTTGAAGGACAATTGTGCTGGATATAGAATTCTTGGTTGGTAGATTTTATCTTTTAGAATCTTAAATATATCATACCACTGCCTTATCACCTCTATGGCTTCTGCTGAGAAATCCACACATTGTCTTATTGGGCCTCCCTTATATGTGATGGATTGCTCTTCTCTTGGTCTTTTCAAAATCCTCTTTTTCTTTGATATCTGACAATCTTTTTAGTAAGTGTCTTGGGGTATGTCTATTTGGATCTATTCTGTTTGGCATACACTGCACTTCTTGGATCTGTAATTTTATGTCTTTCATAAGAGATGGGAAATTTTCAGTGATAATTTCCTCCATTAGTCTTTTTCCTCCTTTTTCCTTCTCTTCTCCTTCTGGGACACCCACAATATGTATATTCATGTGCTTCATATTGTCATTCAATTTCCTGAGACCACGCTCATATTTTCCATTCTTTTTCCTGTATTTTCTTTTGTGTGTTGGATTTCAGATGTCTACTCCTCTAGTACACAAATCCTTTCTTCTGCCTCTTCAAATCTATTGTTGTAGATTTCCATCTTTTTTTTTCATCTCTTCTATTATGCCTTTCACTCTAATAGGTTCTGTGATTTGTTTTTTCAGACTTTCAAATTCTTCTTTTTCTTCACCCAATGTCTTCTATATATCCTCCCTCAATTCGTTGATTTGATCTTTTATGAGATTTTCCAGTTCTCTTCAAATATCCTAAATTAGTTGTTTCAACTCCTGTCTCTCATTTGAAAGGTTGGCTTGTTCCTTCGACTGGGCCAATTCTTCAATTTTCCTAGTATTTTTTTGCTGGCATCTCGGCATTTGATTTCCTTACTAAGTTTATTCTAGAGGTTGTTTTCACTCTTTCACTGAGGATTTTCTTGCTGGATGGTTTTATTCTCTATCTGTTCTTTGACATTCAGTTCAATTTATTCTAGACCTCTAGCATAGGTCTATTAAACTGATCAGAATTTTTCAGTTCTTGTCTTTCTTTTTCTTGTCCCACCTATATGGAGCCTGTTTTTTGTTTGTTTACTTGCTTGTTTGTTTCGTTTGTTTTTTGAAGAAGGTCTCCTCAGATATTATAGACTACAGTCAGACTTTCCCAGAGCGGATTGGCCCCTGTCTTAGGAGGAAAGAGTCACTAGCATTAGGTTTTCAGACTTTCCTAAGAAGCCTCAAGACTCCTTGCTTTTTCCTAACCTGCCCAGCATGTGGCACTTGTCTGTGTGTGACTTCCCACCAGTGTAAAGTAGTATGGTGCCCTTAATTTCAGCAGACTCTCCCTGTCATGGGTGTGGTTAAGACAGATGTGAGGCTGTAGGCTGGCATTAATCGTTTCAGTCTTTCAGTCCCTGGGGCCTGAATTCCTTGAAGGAGAAATTCCACTTGAGCTGGGTCCCACCTTTCTCTTGGGGAAGATAAAACCTTCAGGGAACCAGCTCCTTTCACCTGAGTAGTTACTTTGTCTCTCAGACAAGCTTAATTCTGCCTTTGCCTGAGGCACTGCTGGAGCCTGAGAAGGCTTCCAGTTCTATATAATGTCCTATTAAGGAGAAGAAGAAAAAAAAAAGTCTTTTCAGAGCGGGATCCCTACTCCTCAGGTTTGTCAATCAAGGGCTTAAGTTGGTACGTGGCTCTGTGTATCTCCACGCTCTCTGTGTCCCCTTTTCTTGAGGTCCAGCCTTTTTTGCAGTATTTTGTGCTGTCTGACTCGAAAAGTCTCTGACTGTTTTTTGGTTTTTTTTTTCCCCCTGACAGCCCTGCCCCCTCTCTGCTAGCGCAAAAACCCCTAGTACCTTTACTGCTTATTCCAGGTTTATCTGTGCTGGGGAACTATTTTCAATTGTCAGAATCTGTTAATTAATTCCACAAGTGGAGCTTGGTTGAGTTAATCCCTTGCTGCTAGTAAAATCTGTTTCCCTTCCCCAAGGGGAATGTGCCTGTCATGCCCCCATGGGGGAGGGGCACTGGCCTCTGTGGCTTAGGGAACTTACAGTTCTGTGTGGGGTCTTACCTAGTTTACTCTGTGTCTAGTCACTGATGTAGCCCCAGCAGTTGTTCTGTTCCTGGCTATTTACTAAGATGAACTAAATTACTATTTACTAGGATGAACTAAATTTCACACCTCACTAAGCCACCACATTGCCCTGCCTCCTACTAAATTTATTTATGCTGAAATTTTGTACAGGATTTTTATATTTATATCTAAGACAGATATTGGTATGTAGTTTTCTTGTCTTATAATACCTTTGGTACTGAGTTTGAAAATACTTAATTATTATTATGAATATGTAAATTACAAAACTAACTCATATTTTTCTTATCATAGGAAGGATAAAGGTAATTCACAAATAATACCAGTTACACAGTAAGTAGGAATTTACATCATATATTAACATTTCAAAAGTTAGTTAATAAAGCCATACAATGTTAATACATTAAGTACAGTCGTTAAAAAAAAACTCCCCATTTAACTTGTTCTCTACTTTGTTGCCTCTACTAAGGAATTTCGCATATCTAATATGTTTGAAGAAACAGCTTCATGGCACTCAATTATAAAGTGAATTCTCTCCTTTTATAGCATAGAGATAATCTGAAAATCCCTACTCATTAAGACAAATTTGTATCATTTTCTTTAAAAATGAAAAAGAGTTTAATACTGATCCAACGCTAGTTAAACATACTAAATATATTAAAATCCTGAAATATTCAGATAGGTGTGAATATGCTGCTTCTGAAACAGCATATTTCCCTCAGTAAAATAATAAGATCAAAGTGGCTGGGAAAATATAATCTCTTCAGCATTTTCCATACTGTATTGTAAGTAGAAAGTACATTTTCAGAGTGCTACAATCATAAATTATGGTTCACATTAACATGAAAGATTCTGTCAGAAGGCAAACTGTGGCTTGATATTATTAAACAGTCTGCCAAGTATTACCAAGATAGGATCATAAATAAGTTATAGGTTCAGAAAACTTTATAGCAAGCATTGGATTCTTCACAAAACAGACCTCAAGACCAAGATTAACCTGCAGGATATTTATTAAGGAGTACCTGTGTGATGAAACCTATGAAAGGGAGAGGAATGAAGCAGCTTTGGACAAAGGGAGTAGTTAAGCTGTGACACAGGTCCAGCAATAGCCTTGGCTGGCCCCACAGGGAACTCTGGAGCTAAAATGGCCCTTCAGAGTCATCCTCAGTTGGGCTAAAATGACCAAGCCCTTGTATTTCCACAATAATCAGTCACTGACTGTGGGTTTTCCTGGGAAGGAGTTTATGTGGGTCAAGGTGGCTCCTTGCAGCTAAGGCCATCCCTGTAGAGGCTACAGTTGTAGGGTATCTGCCCATAGCACTCTGAGCAACAGGGGCAACAAGTCTTCATGGACAAGAGATCTGAGTGACATATCACAGGATCTACAAAACTAGGCAAAGTATTTAGAAATTTTAAATAAAAGAAAGATCTTAAACCATGCCAGAAACTTCAGGTAGATATGTACATATATACATCAAGGCCTACATGACTTACTCCTCTACTTCATTCAGATCTCTATACAAATGTCATCCCTTAGGAATTTTCCCTCACCAACCTATCTAAAATAGCACCCCATTACCATGTTTCATTTTTTTTCATTTAATATACATTTGGTTTTTTAATTGGGTACCATCTGTCACTTCTACTGGAATATAAATTACAGGAGGGGAGCAACTTTATCTTGTTCACCACTCTATCCCCAATGTATAGAACAATGCCTGTAATATAGAAGGTTCTCCATAAATATTTGTTGGATGACTACATACACATATATGATTTTAAAATTATTATAATGGTCTCTAGGAAAAAAAGGATAACTGTGCCAATTTGAAGCTATTATGTACCCTCAGAAAAGCCATGTTTTAATCCTGATCCTATCTTGTGGGGGCAGCCACTTCTTTTAATTCTGATTCACTACTGTGGGTGGAAACCCTTGATTAGATTATCTCCATTGAGATATAGCATGCCCAATTGTGGGTGTGACCTTTTGATTAGATGGATATATGACTCCACCCATTCCAGGTGGGTCTTGATTCTGAGAGTGCTCAGAGAAGAACTGACACAGATGCTGACACCTGGAGAACAGAAACACAGATGTTTGGAGATGCTTGGAGACTGGGAGATGGTGTCATGGAATGGTAAGCAAGCCAGAACCTGGAGAGAGCCAAGGGGAGCCAAGGGATTAAAGCCAGACCCAGAGAAGCAAAGTAAGGAAATCCCACAGGAACAGAGGCTGAAAGCAATAGAACACAGGAGGAAGGGATCAGCAGATGCTAGTAACATGACTTCCCAGCTAATAGAGATGTTCCAGATCCAACCACTTTCTTTGAATTAAGGTATTTTCTCCTGGATGACTTAGCTTGAACATTTTTAGCTATAAGCTTGTAGCTTATTATTTTTAAAAGCCATTCCACTTCTGGTATATTGCATTCTGGAAGATTACAAACTAATACACCAACATATTTATAAATACTCAAAGTTCAGTTAATATTTGTACTGAAAGTGATAATCATTTCTCATCATTAGTAATTCATTAACTATGGTGCAATCGAATTGGATATCAGAAGTTGTAACTTAACTTATGCTCCTGATGCGTGCTTTGTTATTCTCTACAAACGATATTAACCAACATTTGGAATTCATCTGTCAAATGTGTTGCTCCTTTTTGTGTGTATGTTTCACATAAAAAAAAAAGGTCTTGTAAAGGGCTCTAACTTTTAAGGGAAATAAAAACAAAGATCTAAAGAAAGATATAAAATCTCATGTATATTACACTCTACCAAAAACATTTCAATATTTACTTAAAATTGAAAGGCAGTCTACAAAGTCCTACGACATGAGGTGCACCTTTATCTAAATGGCGTACCAAAATGCCTTCAAATGCTACAAGAAGTAATTTTTGGATTAAAGGCCTCTTGGTAGTCTGCATGCCTATACTCCCCTTTCATTAGTGTGAATAATCAGAAGCTAAATTGGCAAATTATAATAACACTTGTTTTATCCTTATTCCTTGTGGGCATGCTCTTATATTTTAAATTTTCACCCCACAACTTAAGAACTTTCTTTGGTGATTCCTAGAACTGGAATGTAAGATATGTGTAGGTTATGATAAAACATAACCAACCACAATGAGATGCTATTTCAAACTCATTATGACTACTATGATAAAAAAATGGAAAATAAAAAGCATTTGCAAGAATGTGAAAGATAAATTTCTGCAGCCACTGGAAAAGTTTTGTGGTTCTTCAAAAAGTTAACTTGAAATTGTACCATATGATCCAGCAATCTGGGGTATATACCCCAAAGAATTGCAAACAGTTGCTCAAAAAGTTTTAGCAATATTTGTAATACCAAAAGTAGAAACAACCCAAATGCCCATCAACAGATGAATGGATAAACATAATGTGGTCAATAGAATGAAATGTTATTCAGCCCTAAAAAGGAATTAAGTTCTGATACATGCTACAACATGGATGAATCTTGAAATAAGCCAGACACAGAAGGACGCATCGAATTCCATTTATGTGAAATAACCAGAATAGGTAAATCCATAGAGATGGAAAGCAGATTAGTGGTTTTCAGGGGTTGGAGTTAGAGGGGCAGTGGGAAATGACTGCTTAATAGGTACAGAGTTCCTCTTTGGGGTAATGAGAAAGTACTGGAAATAGATAGTAGTGATGGTTGCACAACGTGAATGTAATTAATGCCACTGAATTGTACATTGTTAATTTTAAGATGGTTAAGATGATAAATTTTATGTTATATATATTATTTTACTGCAATAACATTAAAAAAATAAATAGAATATAAAAAATTAAAATGGAGAAAAAGAAAAAGAAAAACTGTTGAATATAGAAACAAAATTCACCTATATCCTAATTTTGCAAATGGCTGACTCCAGCTCACTTTGTTATGGTTTTTATACAGCATGAATACAAGAAGCAGTAGGTGGTTTCTAGGGGCTGGGGGCGGGGATAAATGGGGAGGGATTTCAGCATGAACTACAGTGACATTCCATTCCATGGGTATTGAAGTTTCTTTTGTGGTGATGAAAATGCTTTGAAACAAGACTGCACAACATTGTGCATGTGCTAAATGCCACTGAACTGTACACTTTAAAAGAGTTAATTTTACCTCAATTAAAAAAATAACCAAACTCACAGAATTGAATGTAAAAACTTTAAATATTGACAGACGTTTACCTTTGGGTAAATTTTGCATAATTCCAGGCTTAGGCAATGTTTCTTGAGATAATATGTTAACATCATAATATTTGATTATTTTACTAATATAAAAATAATAAATGTTTGCGAAACATAAGAGCATATCCACAAGGAACAAAGATAAAACAAGGGTTATTATAATTTGCCAATTTAGCTAATGCTGAAATCTAGGACACAGGATGTGAAATGGTAGTAGCACCTATTAATTCTCTAGTAGACTCCTGGTCTTAATGGGTAAGTAATTGAACAAGAAGTAAATCACATGATACATGGATTTCATGATACATGAAATTTTTTTATGCTTAATTGACTTGAAACTTCATTATTTCGTTCCATGGCTTCATTATTATTTCATCTAAGATTGACATAATGAAGTTTCAAGTGAATTAAGTATCAAAAAAAGGAACGAAATGCTTCTATACCAATTCTAGCAAATATTCACTAAAAATTTATAGCAGAGCCACATTTCCTTTAGGGGAATCTTACACACTCAATAGGAGTCAGATACAACTTATATTCAATTTATATAAAGGGTAGAAACAAATCATCCTTTGAAGCCTTTCATTTGTTTTCTGGAGAACAGAGATACAATTAAAGAGAAAAATGGAAAAAATATCATTGACACTACCTCATACTTCTAATTCTTTTTAAAAATTAAATAAGCATAATGTTCAAAAGGAAACCATCAGCACTACCACAGCAATAGCAGAGGTAAATAATGGGGGAAGGGACAAGAGTTAAGAGGGGGGTTAGATTTCCTATTTGGCAAGGGTGTGTTTATTGGCTTTCTCTCTCTTGGGAACGATGAAATCATCTAAAATTGAGAATGTTGATGGACTGTGGACTTTGGGCCCTCTACATGATGTATGATGAATGCACATGGTTGAAGAATGCACTGACGGAGAAGTAGATTGGCGAATGATGGTGTATACTTATGAACGAAAGTTGTGCTACTACAAAAAGGAGCAAAGTCGTGAGGCATGCAACAATGTGAATGAACATGTGGGACATTTTTTGAGACAAAATAAGCCAGAAACAAAAGAACAAGAATGGTATGGTCACCTTTAGAAAATGCTTTTAGAAAACAAGAGCCTAGATTGTAAGCCTTTAGAGCAGACACATTAAGTATGGAGTGGTGATTATTATTTCTGGATTTTGAGAGGTGTTTTATATATATAACCTGATATATAGAGATAAGAATGAAGCCGAACAGGTTGGGTTTAAAGTAATTCCGAACATAGGGGTAAGAAAGACAGTGTCTCTATTTGAGAACCACACATGCTCTTTAAGACCAATGGAAGAAAGGTGTATTTGGTCTGGAACTGAAATCTTCTGTAGTACGTAATCTAATTCAACCAGTTAAAACACAGGGAACCCAGAATAAGAAAGAGGTCCTTTAATTCTGTATATATTATTGTAATGCCTGGATATATCAAAAAGTATTGGCAAAGTCCCCTGAGGGATGGGAGGAAAGACTATGAAACTATTAAACATTACCATCAGGGAATCCCCTGACACTGTGTCAAACTTTAGAAATACCCAAATCAGTAGGCCCTTGATCTTGAGGCTTACTCTTATGAAGCTTATGTAGGTAGCAGAGAAGCTTAGACTACCTATAGGTATGCCTTAGAGTTACTTCTGGAGGACCTCTTTCGTTGCACAGATGCAGTCTCACTCTCTCTAAGCCTAACTCTGCAAGTGAAATCACTGCCCTCTCCGCTGCATGGGACATGACATCCAAGGGTGAAAGTTTCACTGGTGACAAGGGAGATGACTCTCAGGGATGAATCAAGACCTGGCGCCATGGGATCAACAATTCTATCCTGACCACATGGGGGAAAATAAGTGTAACTAATAAAGTATCAGTGGCAGAGAGAGTTCAAATAGGGTAGAGAGGCTACTCTGTGCTCTTACATAACCTTCAGTTCGACCTTGCTACCTACAAATACCTGCCAACCCCCAACCAGGATCATTCCAGCCAATCCTAACGAACACCTAGGGCAACAGATAAGATTCCACAAGGTTTCCATTCACTGTCACTTTCCAGAAACCTACAACCTCCTATGGGTCCCTGATCCAGATAAGTCCTGAAACCTAAATAGTTCCATCTCCCTACCCCATATTAGTGACAATATGAAAAACTTAGCATTGCCATAACCCAAACACCTCTAAAGAGACAGATGGAATGATCAAAGGTGATGGTGGAGTTATACAGGGAAGATAGGCTTTAACAAATTAATATGAATGCTGAATCACTAAATTGATGTCTCTTAGTCTCCAGTATTTTAGAGCAGCTAGAAGTAAAAACCTAAAATTGTGGAATTGTAACCCATGTTAAACTCCAAAAAATGTTCTACCACTAATTGTGATGCTGTGCTTTGAAATTTATAGCTTTTTTTGTATATTGTTATTTTTCACTAAAAATGAAGGAAAAAAGTCGACTGTGATGGTTAAAAAAATATTTAAGCCCTCGAGCCTCCTATATTCTGGAGCAGCTAGAAGGAAAAATATGAAAGGATCATATGGTAGCCCATGACAAACTCTGGGATCTGTGTTGTAACTACTTATTGATGAGTCCTTTGAAAACTATTGCTTTTTTATTTCTTTGCTTTGTATATGTTATACTATACAATAAAAAAAGTTAAAAATAAAAAAATGCAATGCAAAAAAAATTAAATAAACATAAAAGAAACAGAAACAAAAAGCTAAAAAATCTCTGGGGATAATTTATTTTAAATACCACTGGGGAGAGATAAGCTTCCTCAGGTCACTACTAAATTGTATCTTTAACAATTATGAGGGTAATTTTTATACTGTGGGTCATAGACATATTTTTTATTTCTCCAACCTCTTCACCATTTCAGTCTATGTTTGATTAAAATGTGCTTACAGGTTAAGAATCAAATATTTTCTGGCAAAGTCAACAGATTATACTGGTGACTATACTTCAAGTTTTGAAAGTTACGTACTTTATTCACTGTATTTGTTCATGAGGCAAGCTAATGTTTCAGTGTAGCAAGCTAGAAAAATAGCCTTGTTTTCTTCCCTGATGACAGTCTCATGAAGAAACAACATATACTAGTTCAGTGCCAAGTTTGAGTTAAACTAAAATTTGGAAAAAGATACCACACAGTTTCTAACCCTGAATAATTGATATATTCCTCACACACTGGAAAGGAGTTATTGGGAAAGCGTTCCTCAGAAATCTAAGACGAGAAAGCCAGGTGACAGAGTGAAAATGAACAGAGGCAAGCATTAAATTGTACAGAATTTCTGCTGAAGCTGCTAACCATCTATTTATTGTCTCCTATCCAAATACATACTTTTCTCAGGAGCAAAGAGAGAGTTTGCTAGAAGTAAACTTTCAAATATTTGACCTAATGCCCCTTGACTAGGAACCACTGATCTTGTCACATGGGAAAATGGATATCTGTTAATAGGATCATTTTTGGGAACCTCCTTACAGATCCTTCTCAATATAATAATCCCAGGTTTTTTGTATAAGAAGAAAAAGGATGCAGATTAAGTGAGATAACTGATTAGGGAGGTTAACTGGATGAATTAGATAATGGCTAACAAGAATAATACATTTTTGAACTTCAAAAAAGACTTTTTTAAAGTCTAACTTTTCTCTCAGCAAGTCTATGCTACTCTAGTCCATAGCTGGTATCATACAACAACACCAGGAACCTTACTTTGAATTCTTATTCTGTTTTGGAATACTGTTCCCTGCTACTACCCTAGGTATGATATTGTTACAACTTTTATTGACTAAGCCCTGACAATGTGCCAGGAATGCATGCATATTAGACTGGATTAAGCCAAGAAGACCTATGTAACATTACTGATGTTACACAAAATGACCCTAAAACTAAGATACTATGATCTGCATCTCAAAGGCAAAGAGGTAATGTGACCTGCCCTGGCCAGTTAAGTGATAGAGGTAGGATTAAAATCAAACCTTCCTGATTCCATATGTAGAGTAGTACTTACAAGCATGAATATACTTACATAATTCTATAAAACAATTTCTGAAAGTAGGTAAGACCAGCAGAGTTAGACTGGATTAAGCCAAGAAGACCTATATAACATTACTGATAGCCTATAAAAATCAAACATGAGGGCGGGCCACGGTGGCTCAGCAGGCAAGAATGCTTGCCTGCCATGCCAAAGGACCCGGGTTCAATTCCCAGTGCCTGCCCATGTAAAAAAAAAAAAAAAATCAAACAAGAATAGAAAATATGTCTTTTATATAGCAGGAAAAATTAAAAGGGAAAAAGGATTCATTCACATCTCTAAATTCAAAAGAAAGCCAACTTTGAAAGAGGCAGTAATTGAAGAAACTCTTACACCAAATAGTTACAGATTTACTGTATAAAAGTAAAGAAATAGAAGTATATTTCTAAAACCTAAAATTAATAAAGGAATTTAACAACCAAGATGTTTTTAAACAAAGATTAATACCTTTGTTAAAAGATTTAACAATGCCTCTCTTTTAGTTTTGTCATTTCAAGTAAAAAGTAAAACATAATAAAAGTGTTTCCTTTCCGTAACTCAGTAACCAAAATATCCAGCAATGATATAATATAAAAATGTTCAGGGCGAGCAACAGTGGCTCAGTGGCAGAGTTCTCGCCTGCCATGCTGGAGACCCAGGTCCGTTTCCTGGTGCCGGCCCATGTGAAAAAAAAAGGGAAAAATGTTCAGAAATTCACCTCAGCCAAACTATAATGCTACAATCAGAAAGGATTTAGTTACTATCCATATTTCATCTGATCAACTCTTTTGAATGAAATTTAGTGGAAATCACACTGGTTTTTCTTGGGGGGGGGATGCGGTTTGGCTAAGACAGACCCTGGTAATCGAACCCAGGTCTCCAGCATGGCAGACGAGAATTCTGCCACTGAGCAACCATTGCCTGCCCAATCATACTGTTTTAATGCGACAGAAAAGAACAATTAGTCCTAAAACCCCCCAGAGCCCAATCTAAAATATCATTTTTTTTTTAATATTAATTTAACATCATGAAGTATATGTCAAATTTCTACTGAAGTATTTTTTCCTTTTTTAAAATCTTTTCTTTTTCTACTGACGTATTAAGTATGATATGATATAAGTAGCTCAAAGTACTGAATTGAGTTAAAGAACAGAACTGAAAGTCAGGAGACCAGGGTCCTATTCATGCTTTGCCATGTATGACCTGCATGTTCTTAGGCATATTACTTCCTCTTTCTAGCCCCAATTTCTTTATCTGCATCAAAAAGCATCTGACCTGGATTATCCTTCTGCTCCTTTCCAGCTTTAAAATTACATGACACTAAGGGCTGAGTAGTTCAGTGGTAGAATTCTCACCTGCACGTGAGAGACCTGGGTTCCATTCCTGACCCATCTATCTCCCGCCCCCTGTGCTGGTTTGAAAGGAAGTATGCCCCCTAAGAAAAGCCATGTTTTAATGTAAGTCCCATTTCA
>PVIY010034352.1:12650-27305 GCA_004026745.1 Myrmecophaga tridactyla
AATCTCTAGTCAATACTGTATGTTTGAAACTGTAATGAGATCATCTCCCTGGGTGATGTGATTTGGTCAAGAGTGGTTGTTAAATTGGATTAGGTGACGACATGTCTCCACCCGTTTGGGTGGGTCTTGATTAGTTTCTGAAGTCCTATAAAAGGGGAAACATTTTGGAGAATGAGAGATTCAGAGAGAGTGACACTACAAAGCAGAGAGTCCATGAGCCAGCAACCTTTGGAGATGAAGAAGGAAAACGCCTCCCGGGGAGCTTCATGAAACAGGAAGCCAGGAGAGTAAGCTAGCAGATGATGCCCTATTCGCCTTGTGCCCTTCCAGCCAAGAGAGAAGCCCTGTGTTCACCATGTGCCTTTCCAAATGAGAGAGAAACCCTGAACTTCATCGGCCTTCTTGAACCAAGGTATCTTTCCCTTGATGCCTTTGATTGGACATTTCTATAGATTTGTTTTAATTGGGACATTTTCTCGGCCTTAGAACTGTAAACTAGCAACTCATTAAATTCCCCTTGTTAAAAGCCATTCCGTTTCTGGTATATTGCATTCCGGCAGCTAGCAAACTAGAACACCCCCCGTAAAGAAAAAGTTGTTAACAAAATTCCCTATGATATACATATCACATATTTGCCTCTGTGTGTATATATGTATAGATATAGAAATATATATATGTAGGGAGAGACATATAAAAATAAATTACATGACTCTCTATGACAGGATCACTTCCTAACCTCCTAATCTATACATAATAACTGTGCATCCCTGACAGAGTCATAACTAGAGTTTAACCTATTTCTCTGCTTCAAATTTTCATCTCAATGCTTAAATTAAATAGTAGAAATCACCAAAAAAAAGCTCAGTCAATCCAATAATATAACAAAATGAAAAACTCTTACACAAGCAAAACTCACAACAAAATAAACAAGAAAAGACACTTACAGCATGTCAAAAATAATTGATACAGGCAGAAGTAATGCTATCAATCATTGGCTAACATGACCTTTAAATTCCAAGCCTAGAGCCCAGGCTAGGAGTTTCCTGCATGCAGTCATCCATTCTGCCACGATAGTACCCATGCCCTCTGGCCTACCTTATAATAGACCCTTAAGTTAAATTGGATCCCCTACATGAGATCTGGACCTTGATTTGGCAGTGAGGAAACATTAAGCAAAAACTAAGTAAATACAAAACTTTAGAAGAGTGAAGGAAACCAACTTGCATAAAAACATATCCAGATAATCAAATGCACCAAGCACAACAGAAAATCACATACACACAAAGATCTAAGAAGAAATGGCTCGGCCAAATGACCAAATCAAAATTTCAGAAGGGACACAGAATACGGAACAACTGTTCAAGGATTCTTATAAAGAAATAAAGGATATCAAGAAGACACTAAAAGAGTATAAATAAGAATTTGGGAGGTTAAATAGAAAAATGGCAGATCTCACTGAAATGAAAGATACAGTAGAGCAAATAAAAAATATACTGGATACACACAATAGCAGATTCAAAGAAGCAAAAGGAAGAATAAGTGAGCTAGAAGATAGAACAATAGTACACAAAAGAACAAATGGCAAGCGTGCTGATTTGAAAGGATGTATGTACCCTAGAAAAGCCATGGTTTAATCCTAATCCCATTTTGTAAAGGCAGATGTTTCTTCTAATCCCTACTCAGTACTGTATGTTTGAAACTTTAATTAAATTATCTACCTGGACAGGTGACTCAATCAAGAGTGGTTGTTAAACTAGATTAGGTGGAGAGGTGTCTCCACCCATTCCAGGTGGGTCTTGATTAGTTTACTGGAATCCTATAAAAGAGGAAACATTTTGGAGAAAGCAGGAGATTCAGAGAGAGCAGAGAAGAATGAGAGAGCCAGAAGAAAGCCACAACAGAGAATGCCACAGAACCACAAAGCAGAGAGTCTATCAGCCCATGATTTTTGGAAATGAAGAAGAAAAACACTTCTTCATCTGCTAGAGGAAGCTAGCAGATGACACCATGTTCACCATGTGCCCTTCCACTCAGAAAGAAACCCTGAACTTCATCTCCCTTCTTGAATCAAGGTATCTTTCCCTGGATGCCTTAGATTGGACATTTCTATAGACTTGCTTTAATTGGGACATTTTCTTGGCCTCAGAATTATAAACTTGTAACTTATTAAATTCCCCTTTTTAAAAGCCATTCCATTTCTGATATATTGCATTCTGGCAGCTAGCAAACTAGAACATATTTTGGTTCTGAGAGTGGGGTTCTGCTGCAGTTTGCAAATAGCAAACATGGTGGAACGGCTTTTTAAATGGATAAGGGAAAGATTTTGGAGGACTTGTGAGGAGCTTGATAGAGAAAAGCCCAGAATGCTTTGAAAGGGACTGTTGATAGAAATGTGGACTCAAAAAATACTGTTGATAAGGCTTTAGAATGAGACACGTGTTACTGCAAACTGTAAGAAAGGTGATCCTTGTTTTAAAATAGCAGGTAATCTGGCAAAATTGACTAGTGGCTTTGGCTGGAAGGCAGATTTTAAAAGCCATGAACTTGGATATTTAGCAAAAGAGATTTCCACATTAAATGCGGAAAGCACAGCCTGGTTTCTCCTCACAGCTTACAGTGAAATGCGACAGGAAAGAGATAAGCTGAGAGCTGAACTCTTGGGAACAAAGAAACCAGAAATTAGAGTTCTGGAAAATTCTGGGCCTCTAGAAAGGGAGACCCCAGAGAATAGTGCCCCACATGAGGATTTAACCTAATGTGGAACTAGCCAGACATTTCAGAGAAAACCAGGATCAGACATGGAGTTTATTCAGGAAGGATTTGTAGAAACTCCTTAAGTCTGATGGGCGAGATCCAAGGCTACTGCATAGAAAGCCAGCAAGAGTGCTGTGGGACATATATAAACAAAGTCACTGCCAGTCTAGACTGTGAGATTGGGAAGCTCAGAGAAGTAAAAATTGGGGGAAAAATAACTTCAGAGGCAAAGCAATGGAGGCTGAGATCTGAAGTCAAGACCTCGGGCCAGGAGAGCAGACCCACCCAAGCATGTGGAGAGGGTAAGTTTGCCCCAAAGGCAGAGGATGGACCTTCTACCTCATTGCAGTGGAAGAGTCAAGCTGCCTCAGGCCTTGGAGAGAGTGAAACACATTTCTCAGGGATTGGAGAGAGCCTGGCCTCCACCACATGGAGGGATTGAGCATGTGCCCCAGAGATGGTTTAAGGAATTCTGATACAGTGATGTAATTAATGTATTCTGTATATGGGAAAAACATGTCTTTTTTCGGGTCCAGAGGGTAGAATGTACCTGTTTGAAAGGATGTATGTACCCTAGAAAAGCCATGTTTTTATTGTAGTCCCATTTTGTAAAGGCAGCCATTTCTTTTAATCTCTATTCAGTACTGTATGTTTGAAACTTTAATTAGATTATCTCCATGGACATGTGATTCAATCAAGAGTGGCTGTTAAACTGGACGAGGTGGAGATGTGTCTCCACCCATTCCAGTTGGGTCTTGATTAGTTTACTGGAATCCTATAAAAGAGGAAACATTTTGGAGAAAGGGAGATTGGTAGACAGCACAGAAGAACAACAGAGCCAGAAGAAAGCAACAACAGGGAATGCCACAGAACCATGAACCAGCCTGCAACTTTTGGAGATGAAGAAGAAAAATGCTTCCTAAGGAGCTGGAGAGGAAGCTAGCAGATGATGCCATGATCATCATGTGCCCTTCCAACTGAAAGAGAAATCCTGACTGCATTCGCCATGTGCCTTTCCATTTGAGACAGAAACCTTGAACTTCATCAGCCTTCTTGAATCAAGGTATCTTTCCCTGGATGCCTTAGATTGGACATTTCTATAGACTTGCTTTAATTGGAACATTTTCTCGGCCTCAGAATTGTAAGCTTGTAACTTATTAAATTCCCCTTTTTAAAAGCCTTTCCATTTCTGGTATATTGCATTCCGGCAGCTAGCAAATTAGAACAGCAAGAAAGATAGAAAAATGCAACTGGATCTTAGAGAAATGAAGGACAGCAAGAGGCATGAAAACATAAGAATTATTGATGCCCCCAAGGAGAAGAGAAGAGTAAATGGGCTGGGAAAGTTAGTTGAAGATACAATCGGAGAAAATTTCCAACCCATATAAAAGACATGAATATATACGTTAAAGAGGCCCAGTGAACTCCAAATAGAATAAATCTGAATAAGCCCACTCCAAGACACATACTAATCAGACTGGCAGGTGTTGAAGAGAAACTGGAAGTCCTGAAAGTAGCATGAGGAAACCAATCTACTACATACAAGGGAAAACACATGAGACTGACTTCAGACTACTCAACAGGCACCATGGAAGCAAGAAGGCAGTGGTATGATATTTTTAAAATCTTGAAGGAGAAAGGCTTTCAAAGATTAAAATCTTCAAAGATAAAGAAAGATTGAGAAAACTAGTCAGCAAGAGACCAGTCCTATAAGAAATACTAAAGGGAGCCCTATCAGCTGATAAAAAAGACAGGAAAGGGTGGGCTGGAGGAGGCATGGAATTGAAGAATATGACTAAAGGTAATTTAAAGGAAAAGAGAGGGAGAAGGAAAATAATACACAAATCTGACAAATAAAATCTAAAGGACAGGATGGCAGAATAAAGAATTACTTTTACAGTAATTACTTTGAATATTAATGGACTAAACTCACCAATTAAAAAATACAGACTGGCAGAATGGATCAAAAAATGTAATCCATCTATATGCTGTTTACAAGAGATGCATCTTAGACTCAAGGACACGATTAGATTGAAAGTGAAAGGATGGAAAAATATCTTCTATGCAAACTGTAACCAAAAGAAAGCAGGAGTAGCTATACTAATAGCACACAAAATAGACTTTAAACATAAAGACATCATAAGAGTTGAAGGACACTATATATTAATAAAAAGAACAATTCACTAGGAAGAAATAACAATCATAAATGTGTATGCTCCCAATCAAGGAGCTCCAAAGTACATGAGGCACATATTGGAACAAATGAAGGGAGCTATAGACATCTCAACATTAGTAGTGGGAAACTTCAATACACCACTCTCCGCTATAGATAGAACTACCACATAGAGGATCAAGGAAATAGAAAACCTAAACAATAAGATAAATGAATTAGGTCTAATAGACATATATAGATCATTAAATCCCAAAACATCAGACATATATAGATCATCACATCCCAAAACATCAGGTTACATATTCTTCTCTAGTCCACATGGAATGTTCTCCAGGATAGATCATATATTGGAACATAAACTGAATCTCTATAAATTTAACAAGATTGAAATTATTCAAAGTACTTTCGCTGATCACAATGGAATTAAGTAGAAAATTAATAATCACCAAAGAATCAGTGCTTTCACAAATATACGGAGATTAAACAACACACTCTTAAATAATCAGTGGGTCAAGGAAGAAATTGCTAGAGAAATCAGTAAATATCTGGAAACGAATGATAATGAGAATTCTACATATCAAAACTTATGGAATGCAGCAAAGGCAGTGCTGAGAGGGAAATCTATTGCCCTAAATGTCTACATTTTAAATCAAGAATGAGCAAAACTCATTTAAATATAACACCAAACAAAGAATGAGCAAAACTTGAAGATTTAACTGCTCACGTGGAGAATTTAGAGAAAGAACAGAAAACTAACCCCAAAGCACATAAAAGAAGAGAAATAATAAAGACTAAAGCAGAAATAAACAAACTGGAAAACAATAAAACAACAGAAAGAATCAACAAAGCTAAAAGTTGGTTCTTTGAGAAAATTAATAAACTTGTTGGGCCCCTAGCTAGACAAACAAAGAAGAAAAGAGAGAGGACACAAATAAATAAAATCTGAAATGATGGGGGGGGGGTTGTTATGACAGATCATGATGAAATTTTTAAAATTATAAAAGGATATTATAAACAACTATATGCCAACAAGCTAGGTAACTTAGATGACATAGACAAATCCTAGAAACACACAAATTACCTATATTGACTCAAGAAGAAATAGAAGATCTCAACAAATCAAATACAAGTAAAGAATTCCAATCAGTCATGAAAAATCTTCCCACAAAAAAAAAAGCCCAGGACCTGATGTCTTCACTGGAAGATTTTATCAAACTTTTCAAAAAGAAGTGACACCAATCCTGCTCAAACTCTTCCAAAAAATTTAAGAAAAAGGAACACTACCTGACTCTTTATGAAGCTAACATCACACTAATACCAATCGGATAAAGACGATACAAGAAAAGAAAACTACAAAACATAGATGTGAAAATTCTTAACAAAATACTAGTAAATCATATACAATTCCATATTAAAAGAATTATACATCATGATCAAGTGGGATTCATACCAGGAATGCAAGGGTGGTTCAACATAAGAAAATCAATCAATGTAATGCAGGACATTAACAAATTGAAAGAGAAAAATCACATGATCATATCGATTGATGCTGAAAAAGCATTATATCCAGCATCCTTTCCTGATAAAACCACTTCAAAAGTTCGGCATCAAAGGAAACTATCTCAATATCATCAGGGCATATATGAAGAACCCATAGCCAGCATCATACTTAATGGTGAGAAATTGAAAGCATTCCCCTTGAGATTGGGGACAAGACAAGGATGCCCATTGTCACCACTATTATTCAATGCTGTATTAGAAGAACTAGCTGGAGCAATTAGAGGGGAGAAAGAATTAAAAGATCTTCAAATAGGAAGGGAAAAAGTAAAACTTACATTATTTGCAGATGACAAGATCCTATACTTAGAAAATTCTGAGAAATCTACTGTAAAACTATTTGAACTAAATAAACAAATTCAGCAAAGTGGCAGGATATAAGACTAATGTACAAAAATCAGGAATGTTTCCATATACAAGCAATGACCTATCTGAGGTGACAACTAAGGAAAAAATTCCATTTAAAATAGTGACTAGAAGAATTAGGCATTAAGGAATAAGCTTAACCAGGGATGTCAAGGACTTATACACAGAAAATTACCAAAAAAACTGCTAAAAGAAATAAAAAATGACCTAAATAGATGGAAAGATATTCCATGCTCATGGATAGAAAGGATGAATATCATCAAGATGTCAATTCTACCCAAACTAATCTACAGATTCAATGCAATACCAATAAAAATCCCAACGACCTACTTTGAAGTCTTGTAAAAACTGGTTATCAAATTTATATGGAAGGGGGTGGGCTATAGTGGCTCAGCAGGAAGAGTTCTCAATTGCCATGCCAGAGACCTGAGTTTGATTCCTGGTGCCTGCCCATGCAAAAAAAAAAAAAAAGAAAAGAAAAAATTTATATGGAAGGGAAAAATACCTCAAATAGCTAAAGATATCCTAAAAAAGAAGACCACCCAACTGGGAGGTCTATCACTTACTAACTTTAAAGCTTACTATAAAGCTACAGTGATCAAAACAGCATGGTACTGGCACAAAGACAGAAAGGCTGGCCAGTGGAATAGAATCAAAAGCGCAGAGATTGACCACCAAATTTATGGATATCTGATCTTTGATAAGGCCCCCAAACCCACTCAATTGGGACAGAATAGTCTTTTCAATAAATGGGCATGGGAGAACTGGATTTCAACAGCCAAAATAATGAAAGAAGACCCCTACCTTACACCCTATACAAAAATTAATTCAAAATGGATCAAAGACCTAAATGTAAGAGCTAGTACCATAAAACTTTTTGAAACAAGTGTAGGGAAACATCTTCAAGATCTAGTAACAGGAGGTAGCTTCTTAAACTTTACATCTAAAGCGCAAGCTATGAAAGAAAAAATAGACAAATAGGAACTCCTTAAGATCAAGCACTTCTGTGCCTCAAAACACTGTGTTAAAAAGGTGAAGAGGCAGCCAACTCAATGGAAGAAGATATTTGAAAACCACATATCAGATAAAGGCTTGATATCCTGTGTGCATAAAGAAATCATACAGGTCACCAACAAAAGAACAAACAACCCAATTATAAAATGGGCAGAGGAAATGAATATGCATTTTTCTGAAAAGCAAGCACAGATGGTTAAAAAGCGCATGAAGAACTGCTCATCTTCACTGGCTATAAAGGAAATGCAAATTAAGTTGACCATGAGATATCACCTCACACCTATAAGAATGGCTGCTATTAAACAGGGAACTATAAATGTTGGAGAGGATGCAGAAAAACTGGAACACTTATTCACCGTTGGTGGGGATGTAAAATGATGGAAATCAGTTTGGCAATTCCTCAGAAAACTAAATATTGAGTTGCCCTATGACCCAGTAATACCAATACTCGGTATATGCCTAGAAGAGTTAAGGGCAGTGACACGAACAGACATGGACACCGATGTTCATAGCGGCACTATCCATAATTGCCAAGAGATGGAAACAATCCAGGTGCCCATCAACAGACAAGTGGATAAATAAAATGTGGTATATACATACGATGGAATATTATGTAGCATTTAGACAAAATGATGTCCTGAAACATATGACAAAGTGGATGAACCTTGAGGACAGAATGCTGAGTGAAATAAGTCAGGCACAAAAGGACAGATACTGTATGATTCCATTATAATGACTCTGATAAAACTGCCAGTGTTTGGGAGCAGATAGAAGGAAAAATTTGAGTTGAGGGCATGGTAGCCCGTGACAAACTCTGGGAACTGTTCTGTAGCTGCTGGTTGAAGTGTGCTTTAAAAATTATTGTTTTTGTTCTTTCCTCTCTTTGCGTATTATATTTTACAACTAAAAAATGGTTAAAAAAATTATAGGCAGTTATAATAATATTAGATAAATTCCTGAAATACAAAATTTGAAAATATTTAGTACATAGCTCAGTACTATAGCAGAGTTGATATTTGTAATAACTTTTTACTTGATATTTTGAGAATGCACAGTTTTGATAGCTAATCAAATGGTATGTAAGATACTGTTTAATATTTAGAATTCAAGTAACTCTGACAACTGTAGTCATAGATTTTTTTTCCTTCCTCACTTTAATTTTAATTGGTTTATGAAACATATTGAACAAACAGGCTTAACGGTGATTACTTAGATTTTTTTTTTAATCTTCCTATGGATAAGCTAATTTAGATATCCATTTTCAGTGGTTAAAGATTTCCATATGTTAATTGTAAAAATATTTGTATTTTCATGTTTTTCTGAAATCAGGAAAATATTTAGTAGCATAGGTCATTACTATAGCAATGCAGATATTTGTAGGAACGTGATATTTTGAGAACATTCACAGTTCTGACAGCTGATCAACTAGTATCTAAGTTAATGTTTAATACTTAGAATTTAAGAACTTTGCTGTCTGAATATACAGATTTTTCCTTGTTGCCTTAATTTTAAATTGGTTTATGAAACTTATTGTGCAAACACAGGCTTTGCAATGATTATATGGGTATTTTATCTAAATATGCCTATGATTAAGCTAAGATATCCACTGTTGGTGGTTCTAAGTGTATCATTTGTTTTCTTAAATAAAAAAACACAATTTTTAAATGATTGATACATTATTGTATTCATTTTCTATCACTGCTTAAAAAATTACCAAAAATTTAACAGCTTGAAACAATACCTATTTAATAGCTCATACTTCTCCCACACAGCACAGCTGGTTCTCTTTCAGGGTACCACAAGGCTAAAATCAAGGTGTCAGTTGGGACTCGGGGGAAAAAGCCTCTCCAAGCTCATTCTAGCTGTTTGTGAAATTCAGTTCCTTGCAGTGATAGGACTGGGGTCCCCATTTCCTTGCTGGCTGACAGCAGGGGTGTCACTTTCAGTTTCTAAAAGATGAGGACTTGAACATCTCAAATCTAGGTCCTTTCCATGTGGCTCCTTCTATTTTCAAGCCAGCAAATGGTATGATAAATCCTTATCATGCTTTGAATTCCTCTGAGCTTCTCTTCTGCTTTCAGTCAGACAAAACTTTTGAAGGGCTAGTGTGATTAGATCAGTTCCACCCACCCCGAAATTCTCCCTTTCTTAAAGTCAACTATGCCATATAACATAACCTAATCATGGGAGTAAAATAGATCAAATTCACAGCCCTGGAAATCATGTGGGACACGTATACTGAGGGGAATAGAGGGATCTTGGAAGACAACTTAGAATCCTGACCACCACAATTATATAAGGAAATTATTCAATTTATACAAAATATGCAATCTGATGAAAAAGTAGACTTCAAGATACCAAATATAAACTAGAAAATGGCATAGGAAAACAATGCACATAAAAGGAAACAGAATCTTTTGGAAAATAATTTGATGAGGAAAATGAGAGCCATAAAAATGCTAGTAATCCTCAGCTTAGCCATACCATTCCTGAAAATATAGCCAAAAATACATTTATATATCCTAAGGAAGGAAACACTACAGCGTGAATCTGACTTTGGCATTAGGACACAGGGTTTTATATGATCTAATCTACTCTCTAATATATTTCATTTCTCATAATATTTGGGGGAAAATTTATCAAATAGTATCAAAAGTTCTATAATCAATGTATGTGCAAAGTATTAGGATCATAAGTCAACAAAAATGTGGAAGGGGCTGAAACAGCTCTTGAAACCTAAGAGGAAATTCACTAGAGAAATAAAGCAGATGGGAACAGGTGGGGGAGGAAGGACAGGAAGCAGAGAATATATTATGTAGCCATTTAAACATATAATTATGAACTCTATGAAACTCTATGAAAAATTCAGTATGCCAAATTCAATCTGGGTTCCAATCACACAAATGCAAAAAAGGTAAATAAAAGCAGAGACAAACAGAAAAAAACTGCAGTTTGTTGGATAGAAGGTGGAGACATCAGTCATTTATTTCTTCTTATTTTATTTCTATTATTATGGTTATAATAGCATTTATACTTGCAAAGAAAGAACATCACATTAAAATAAAATTAAAAAATAGACCCACCAATTGGAGGAGCCCCACTAACTAATGGAAAGTAGAAAGTCCCTTATGTCTGAAGCTTTTTACCACTATTCTAAAAATCCTGATTACAGAAACAACTTACTCTACCATTCATTAATTCCACAAGCATCTCCTGAGCACTAATATGAGCCAGACATGGTAAAGATACTGGAATTATATAAATGGATGACTCAGTCTCTGCCCTCAGAAAGCTCTTGATCTGATGAATCACCATGGTTAGATGAATATACCATTTGGTAATTTTTTTTTTTTTTTTTTTTTTTGCATGGGTAGGCACCGGGAAACGAACCCAGGTCTCCAGCATGGCAGTCAAGAATTCTGCCTGCTGAGCCACGGTGGCTTGCCCTGGTAATTGTATTTAAATAATTGCTAAGAAGACAAAATCTTCTAGTTCACCTTGTGAGTGGAAGCCTAGGCTTAGAGAATGAGTAGAATAGCTCACTCCTCAAATCTCCCCACTGTAACAAATATAAGACTTGTCATTGCTGCCAAGAAACTGTCTTCTCAAAACTCATAAATCAGAACATCTAATTCTTAAATTATAACAGTTCTATCACAGTGCAAGTTAATCTAGCAATGTCTATATAGAGAGCTTAGTATATGTATTAGTAGAGCTTAGTAGATCGCATAATGAAAAATCAGGGTCACTATTATTACATATTTCTATGTTTTATTTTATTTGGCTTTTTTGATCTTTCTTTGTTCCTGTTCTCATTATTAGTAGCTGTGGTAGCACTAAAGAAAATATATAAATATCAATTTCACTCTTAAGTTCCTGGAACTATTGGAAGTAGATATAAAAGTAATATCAACTTCTAACACACTGTTTCTCCACTTAGATAGCCTCAAAAGTGTTTCCTTCCAAGTCACAGGCTATTTGAAGGAACCAAAAATTAAACAAAGAAAGAGCGGAAAAAAAAAAAAAAAGTCTCGTCTAAAAAGATAAGCTCTCTCCCTGTGTTCCCCATGAACATAAATCAAATTTGAGGATTTTTTTTGTTACAGGATCTTCATATTTCACTAAACGGCTTCTTAGTGGAGTTTTACTATCTGCCACTTATGGACAGTAAGTAGGACACTTTAGGAATTATTCAGAAGTATAACATAGTCAATGGGTGATTAAATCAGAAATGTTATAAAACACAGTCGATACATTAGGGATTTTCGTCCTCTTAAAAAATTTTTTCCCATTACTATTACCATCATCATTGTTACCATCATTATAATCACCATGCTTAACATTTATTGAGTATGTTTTTATATCTACCATGAACTGGACACTGTTCATTAGGTCATTAGGCCATTAGTTCATTTTCTCCTCAAAACTACCAAATACACATTTGGAGATCTAAGGAGGTAGTCTAAAGTCACAATGACAATAAGACCCCTGTCTTTTTCACTTCAGAGCTCATCCTCTTTACTACTTTATTATTAGAGACCCTACTACTACAGAAAAAAAAAAAAAACTTCACACAGATGCATGGCTTAAAGCAACACCCATTTATTCTCTCACAGTTCTGGAGGTCAGAAGTCCAAAGTCAGTTTCACTGGGCCAAGACGAAAATATCAACAGGGCTGCACTCTCTGCAGAGGCTCCAGGAGAGAATCCATTCCTTTCCTCTTTTAGCCTGAGAATTCTCTGACTTGTGGCAGCATCACCCTACTTTTTAAGGCCAGCATCCTCAAAACTCTCACTGCTTCATCTTCACATTACCTTCTGATATGTGTGTAGTCAAATCTCCCTCTGCCTCCCCCTTATAAGGATACATGAGATTGCATGTAGGATGCACCCAGATAACTAGGATAATCTCCCCATCTCATGATCCTTAACTTAATCACATTCAAAAAGAGCCTTTTTGCCATACAAGGTAATATTCAGAAGTTCCAAGAATTAAGACGTGGATCCCTTTTAGGGGTCCATTTTTTAGCCTACCACAATAGCCAAACTCTACTGTTTTCTCCAATCAATGTATTCAGGGGTTCCTGGCATGAAGGAGAACCACAGACAATCCAAAAAGTCACCATAGGTAACAGTATATACTGTTAGATTTATATTGAAGGTCACAAAAACCCAGCTCATCAAGGCCATACAAGACTTTGAACCCTAGTCTTCTTATTTCTTGTCCAGTTTGTTTGTTCCACAGACCACAAGCAAACAAACCTTGGGTCTGTGCACCATTCCTTGAACAGGCCAGATATCCACATGGAAATGGCACTATGCCTACTGAAGTGCCACTCTTGTTCCAATGCTTTGCCATCATACCTATAAAATCTTTCCTGATATCCATATTCACAATAATGACTCCTCCCTGGGGTTGGTGTATATCTCTCTAATGCCACTTATTTGTCTTGTTTTAAACAGTTGCTCATGCATATACATATTCTTTCTAAAGAACGTAATTCCTTCAGAACAAAGATGATCACCCTAATGTTTGGCACAGAATCAGGCACAAATTCTAACATAACACGCATTAAAAGGAAGGAAAGGAGAAAAGGAGAGATTAAGAAATGGAAGTGGGGAGGAAAGAAAAGAAAAGTGAAGGACAAATATTTGCGGACTGCCCAGAATTTTCAAGAGAATAGAGGTACAGAGAGAGAGGGTGGGAGGGAAGAAGAGAGCAATTTATTTGAGGAATAGTTTGTTCAAATGGCATGCCACTGACATATCTTTGAAAGTAATGGAGAAAGATGAATTCTCAAAAATATCTAAAAAAGAGTATCAGTGAGCAAGTGCATGGGCATTTTTTGGTATGTTCTGAGCCTAGAGTTTAGGGAAATGATTTCCGAAGAAGTATCAGGGTGTTTAATTGGAGATTCCAAAGATACCTTCCTACACCTACTGAACCTTTGGCTTGTTTCCCAAAGTCTAGGAAATGGACTCAGTGACTATTTTCCTTTAAAGATGAAAATGAAAATCCATTTTCTGAAATGACAAGGTTTATAACATGTCCCATAGAAAACTGCCAAAGACTTAGGGGATTTGGGAAGACTTCCAGGATGATCCAACACTAAGCCCCTCTAAATTATGAAGATACTATTTTAATAAGCTTGACATAAGAATGACAACAGCATTATGTCAGTGTGCAGTTTCTGTCTTCTCAATTATTTTTATTGAAAATTATTTTTGAAGATGCTTTAGGTTTGAGAAATGGTAAGAAATTCCCTTGTGTTCCTTCTTGGAGTTACATCATACATCTATTGATCTTGTGTCCCATCACTCCTTCCTCAAATTTCTTTGTAGAAATTATTTGTTACCAGCCTTCCTCAATCTTATAAAATGTAAGAGCTCAAGCCAAGGTGCTACTAATCTCTAACACTTCATCCCCCATCACCCCTCTCAGAGCTACAAATGCCTATAGAAGATAGAATCTAAGAGGGAGGTTCCTATCTCCAGCCTTTGAACAATCAATCACTCTATCATCTTCTACTGTGTTCTTTAGTTCTGTCATTTTTACAGGACACATTTGCCTTTCAGGGATCAATATTCAATTTAACTTTTTATGCACTTATAAATCAAATCTTTAAAAAGCGAAGAAAATGTTTTTCTGGTTTTGAGGCTATTTTAACCTATATCCAGGTCCTAAGTCCAGCACATTTAATGAAGTGTGCTGGTTTGAAAGGAAGTATGCCCCCTAAGAAAAGCCATGTTTTAATATAAATCCCATTTCATAAAGGCAGAATACTCTCTAT
>PVIY010034353.1:0-27216 GCA_004026745.1 Myrmecophaga tridactyla
GGATTCACCCACCAGGACTCACCCACCCGGGACTCACCCACCCGGGACTCACCCACCCGGGGCTCACACCCACCTGGGGTTTACACCCACCTGGTGCTCACACCCACCTGGGACTCACCCACCTGGGGTTCACACTCACCCAGGGTTCACACCCACCCAGGACTCACCCACCCGGGCTCACACCCACCTGGGGTTCACACCCACCCGGACTCACCCACCTGGGGCTCACACCCACCCGGGGCTCACGCACCCGGGGCTCACACCCACCAGGGCTCACACCCACCCAAGGCCCAAAGCTTGCCCACCAGGGTCCCACAGCCTTACAGATATCTCCAGGCAGGGCTTTCGCAGTGCCTGGCATTCATTCATTCATTCATTCATTCCTGAGGAGCTGAGGGCTGGATGTGGCGACAGGGGCAGGAAGAGGACCTTGTCATGGGCTGTAGCGGGGCCCCCACGTCCCAGCCCCATCCTTAAGAGGGACCTAATCTGGAAGCAGGGTGGAAGATGTGGTTTATTAAGAGGAGGCCACACTGGTCAAGGGACCCTGACTTGACATGACCGTGTCCTGATTAGAGGGGGGAGCTGGACACAGACGGACAGACAGACAGGGGAGATGGCCATCTGACCACAGAGGCAGGGACTGAAGCTCAAGGATGGCCCGGGTCCCTGAGGACCTGGAGGCCAGGAAGGGCTCGCTGGCTGTGGCCCTCCGGCCCCAGGAACCGGGAGTGGGCAGCTGTCCTGCCTTCCGCCGTCGGTGGAGCCTCAGCGGTGACTGTGGGTGAGCGGGGCCAGGGAGGCTGCGAGCAGGGCAGTCCCGGGACCCCCCACAGGGATGCAGAGAAGAGAGCTGGGTGGGGGCCGAGCCTCGGGAGAAGGCGGGGGGAGGGCACGGCAAGCAGAGAGGGCAGCGGGGCCCGCACAGGGAGGGAGGAGGCAGTGGGCGCATGGGTGTTAGCGCACGGTGGGGGTCAGCGTGCAAGCCTGAGTGCACGTGTGGTGCATGTGTAAAGCCTGTGGGCGTATGTGTGTGGGGTATGGAATGTATGTGCAGTGAGCATGCACACGTGAGCATGCGTGTGTGCACGTGTGTGCCTCCACAGAGTCAGACCACCGCGCACACACGCTCCCACCTGAGCCGGGCCTCGGGCGGGATGGCCCTGTGGTTCCCGTCTCTGCTCACAAGGGCTGCCGGGTGGCTCCCCGCCCCCGCCGCCTGCTTCCAGCCCTCACCTCCTTTCCGATCCCCAGACCCTGCACTCCCTTACCCTGCCTCCCCTTCACGCCTCTTCTGGAAGCTTCCACAAGCGGGACGCACAATGGGGCCTGGGGAGGCGCTGGGGAAGGTGCCAGCTGCAGTGCTGCCACCGCTCCATGTCCAGGCTGGAGCCGGGGTTGCACGGGGACATGGCGCCCCTCAGGACAGCGAGCCTGTCTTGGCCAGGCCAGGGCCCAGCTCTGAGCGAGGCCCTTTTGTCCCCCTGAGTCCCCTGGAGCCTCCGGACCCCCGAGGCAGCGGCCAGGCAACCTGGTGTGAATCCTGCGCCAGTCCCCTCGAGCAGAGGGGCAGGTGGCTTGCCCTCCCTGAGTCTCCGGCCTCACCTGCAAGTGGGGGGCTGCCTGGCCCCGTCTAGAGCAGGTGGGCAAAGCAGCCAGACTCAATGACCACTTGACCCGCACCCCCCACTCCCTCGCCATGCTAGCTGCTGTGTTCCCAGAACACGCAAATGTATGCTTGCCCCCTCTCCCTGAGGGCACCGGCATGGGACCCGGAGATGTGGGTCTTGGGGCTCACAGTTCCTGAGGCTTGCTGCAAGCTGCAGGCTGCAAGATTCCCGGGGTCCCCCATGGCCTGCCGCAGGGAGCTCAGTGGCGCTCCCCGACTCTGGCTCTCCCCCTCCCTGGCCTTGTTGGGCCTGGCCTCACTCCCAGGTAGACTTTCTGCACCCCAGGCTCATCTTGGGCCCCTGTGGGAGCTTACAGGGAGACCCTCACTCACTCTTACGATTTTGGGGGGAAATTGGGACAAGCACGCCCAGCAGACAAAGAGGCGCTGTCTCTGGGGTGGCAGGAGCTGGGGAAAGGGATGTTTATTTCTCCCTGCATCCAGTTTCCTCTCTTCCTCAGCTGGGGGGATCACAGCCTAACTTTATGTGACAGGCACAACTCCACAGCCGCACGAAGGCAGGTGGGCAAGATGGTAGCTTCATTCAAGTTTAAAGTGGGTCACATCAGGACACCCCCTCAGTGCCTGCACCTTCTCTGGATCCCTGAAGCTTGGGGTGGGGAGGGGGTCTTCCTTCCTCGGCACCCCCATGCCTGGCTCCGTGGGGACAGGTATTTCCCCATCCCGGCTCCTCTCCATCCTGGCCGACCTCTCGGCTACCCCTCAGGCATGTCCCCAACCCAGCCCTCATACCCCCAGGCTGGGGTCTCCCCCGGGATGTAAGTGCCTCCTCTACCTGTTCTCAGACGCACGGCCCCCGAGCTCAGCCCCCGAGCTCCACCAGCTCACTTTCCTGGCTCACTTTTGTATCCAACTCAAGAGAGGGTGGGGCACCTTCCAGTGAAGGACTGGAAGTTTCTGCGCATTCTCACACCACTCCAGGAGCAACTCAGGGCCACAGCCGACCCTCGTGCCTTGTCCCAACTTGCTGCTGCTTCCATTTCCCTGCTGACACCCCACGATGGCACCAGGGACTTCTCCTGCCAAGGCTTGCTGGCTCCCTGGACTTCCCTTGGGTACCAGTCAGGATGAAGTTCAAGTCACGGTGGCTCCAGGTAAGAGGCTGGCTCTCTGTCAAGTGAAAGTCTGGGGTTGGGACATTGCTGAGCTGGAGTGGCTCCTCTGCTCCTCCAGCTCCACCAGCCCTAGAGTGAGGTCTTTGTCCTCATGGCTCCAAGATGGTGGCTAGAGTTCCAGCCATCACACTTGAACTCCAGAAATCGGGACTGAGGAAGTGAAGAAGAAAAGGGACATGAGGCACATGCAAATGGTCCTTTATGAATGATTCCTGGAAGCAACCACAGATACTTCCACTTATATCCCACTGGCCAGGACTGAGTCACAAGGCCGGACACTGCTGCAAAGGAGGCTGAGAAATATAGCCTCTATTTTGGAAACCATGTGGTCTCCAAATTGGAGGTTCTGTTATGATGGAAGGAAGAGAGAAGATAGAGGGGAGCAACCAACAATTTTGACTATATCCAGAGCCCCTGCTTCATGTATCCCCCAGACCTGAGGCAGGGGGTCAAAACTGGCCCTTGTCACGTCCCCTGCTCTCACCCACCTCCTCCCTGCAGCCTGCCCCTGCCACCTCCAGCATCTGCATCTAGTCGACGTGGGGTGGGAAAAAATACTCTCTACTCCGTACATCTTCCAATCTTACCTCTGGGCCTGCAGTTTCTGAACTTAGAAGCTGAATATTTGTTCTCTCAGCTCTAACTCTTCTTAACAATTTCCTTAAAGCTCCCGGGGCCCTCCAGGCTGGAGAGGGGGAGGGAAGAACTTGCCAGTGAGATAGCTCCACATCTGGACCTTCAGCCGTGTACTTGTGTGAACTTCATTTCTATGATCACATTTCATACGTTCACAAACTGCTCACCAGAGCTGGAAGGGGCCGGCTACTATGTTTACAAGGAGGAAAACCAAGGCCCCAAACCATCACCAAGTGCTCAGGGCTTCCCACTCGGTCGCCTCTGGATGATAACATTTCCTGCTTCTGGGTGTCATTGTCTCCACTTCACAGCTAGAGACCCGGAGACCCGGAATGGAGATGTGGGCTGGGAAGTGGCCCAGATCATTTGTTTCCAAGATTCATGGGCCCAGCCACTATCCCACACTGCCTCTCCTAGGACACAAGCTCCATCCTCAGAATGGAACTCCTGAATCCAGGTTGGAAATGAGGAAAAGTCCCTGGTCTCAGTGGACCCAAAAAATGATCAGATCTGGAGCAGCCTCCCCTCTCCCTGCCAGGGACCGGGGACAGAAAACAGGAGCAGGGGTAGGCAATTCTCAGGGGTCAAGAGGTCCTGGGAAAAATGCCCAGGGAAAGTTCCAGGGAGATTTCAAAGAGGTCCTCCACGGCCTGGGTTATTAGGTTTTTGTGTGTTCCACCCCCACAAACACTGCAGGGCTCAGTGAGATGAACAATTGCCTGCCAGGCCACATGGTGGTGCAGGGGCAAATGGGGCCCCTGTCCGCTGAGAAGCGGACACCCAGGTTTTAACCTGGGAAGGCCTTAAGTTATGTTCCAGGCTCAGTAGCCGGCAGCTGCCTCCGCCTGGCTCTAGGCATGATGTCAGCAACATTAACAACCGAAAGCTAAAGAAATAGTAACTCCATGACCAGTGTTAGCAATTCCACTCCTGGCACCATATCCCGATACAGATCCCCAGAGAAAGCATTCTGATGCACTCAGAAGCTACACGGACATTCTCAGCAGCTTTATTCTTTTTCACCTCAAATTGGAAGCAGCCCAAATGTCCATCGACAAGAGACTGGGTAAACAAACTGTGGTATTTTCATCCAATGCCATAGTACACAGCGATGAAAAGCGCAACTAATGATCAATTACACTATCATGTGGAGACTTGTGCAGACATGAAAAAGGAGCACGCTGGATGACTCGTAAAGGCAAACGAGACATACCAGTCTGGGGGGATGGGGGTCAGGCCGGTGGGCCCCTCTGGAGAGCCTCAGAGTCGTTAGGTGGGGCTTCCTCCTTCCTGCCTGGGATGTAGATGTGATGGTTGTAACTCTCGCAATTACTTTGTGGCCTTGAGGACAAGGGCGTTAGCGTAAGGTGGGTGAGGCCAGAGTCCAGAAGAGCCTGGGTCTCCAACGACTTCATGAGGCAACTTACACGTGTCACCCCCAGACTTTTCTTGACATGAAAGGAAGATCAGCCCTCTCTTGCTCTTAAGCCATTGTTAGTGGAACTTTCAGTTACTGGCAGCCAGACTCAGCTCCAAAAAGACCCAGGGAGGCCGTGTCCCCACCCTCCGAACCACATTCTCAATGGTTTCTTCATCCCACTGCCACCTGCGCCGTTAGGGAGTTAGAATCTTTCTTTAAAGCAGCTCACTTTTTAAGTTCACCATTGTGTAAAGCACATTATTGGTGACATCAAGCTTCTGAAGGGTTAGTTGTACGTTTTTTTCTAACACACATGGCAATAAGTGTAGCTATTAAAGTAAGAAGTATTTGTCTGTGAACCCTTGACCCCGTGGGGACACACAGTGTCAGGGCTGGGGCCCACCAGACCTCAGAGATCTGCAGCCAGGGTAGAGAAGCCGAAGTCACCCCTCCCCCTGTGAGAAGGAGAAGGGGTACTGGGCGGGGCTGCAGCCAGCGGGGAGCAGAGCCCCTGAAGATAAAGGGCCTCAAGCTCCACCGCTGCCGGCTCCTGTGGGAGACCAAGGAGGGGCCCCATGAGGCCGCTAGGTATGGCAAGGAGGGGGAGCCAGGCGGCTGGGCGCAGCCCTGCAGCTTGCGCATGTATGTGGCACCAACCAGGGCAAGTACACACAAGCCAAAGACCTGTGCCCATGCAGGTCCTTTGGGGAGGCACTTTGGGGGGGTCCCTGAAAGACACATGTCCAAGTCCTACCCGGGTGGATGGGGACTGATTTGGAAATCGGGTCTTTGCAGGTACAACTGATCGGAATGTGGCCACACGGAGTGGGGCGGGGGCACATCCAGTCATGGGGTCATGAGACAGAGACACTCTCCAAGGAAGGCCGGGGAGCGCAGGAGCCACCAGGAGCTGGGCGAGCAGGAGAACTTCCCGAGGACCACAGCCCTGCCCACACTGGACTCCGGGCTTCCAGAAGCCTCCAGAGCTGCGAGGAAGCACATCTCCGTTGTTTCGGGCCTCCCGGTCCGTGGCGTTTCTGGCAGGAGCCCTGGGACCCGGAGGCCGGCCAAGAGGCCGAGGTCTGCAGAGGCCCAGACCTCTGCAGACCAAGCTCAACCCTTCGCCCTGGCAGCAGGGCTGCCCTCCACACACGCACTCATAGCCGCTGCCTGCTGTTCTCCCTTGACCGGCAGCCCCCAGCAGGTGGTCCCTGCACCTGTGCTTAGTGGGTTGGGGACCAGGGTCCCTGCGGCCGGCCAAGGCAGCGGGGCGAGGGGCAGCTCGAGTCTGAACGGGGGGTAATGAGGGGGTCCCACCCCAGAGCGGAGCCCCGGAGGCGGCCTGACCCAGGGGGCCGCAATCAGGAGCGGCCTACGAGAGCCTGCGACCCTCCCGGGGGTCCTTGGGCAGGCTACTGACCACCTGACCTAAAGGGCCAGGAGGCTGGGGTCAGGAAGGGACGCCCCCAGAGTGTCCCGGCCAGGGCCCCCGTGCCTTAAATCCAGCTTCGGGCCCGAGACCCCCGGGCCCGGCTCAGCCTCCCAGTGTCTTCCTGCGGCCACCGTCTCTATCTTGGCCTCCATGGCCGCGTGGCGCTGCCTCCCTGGTGCCTGCGGGGAGTGCTGGGGGGCAGGGGGCTGTGCCGTCGGCCCCCACTGTCAGTCGACCCTGGAGGGGATGGGAGACTTTAGTCTGTGGTCAAGGCGAGCTCAAGGGGGCGCCCGAGGCCCAGCGTGGGTCACCTGTCCAGGCCACATGTGGTGTGGACAGCTCTGCCTCTGGCCAAAGCCACCGGCCAGACCCAGTTTAAGACCCACCTCCTCCGGCTGCTGGTCCCCCTTGCCCTCCTCCAGCCCTGCTAGGCCTGGTACCATGTTTCTGGGCCCCTTCCAGCCTTTCGCCCCCCACCCCCACCCCAAGCCCGGGCCCAGGCTCCCGGGTGTGCCCTGGCTGCTCTGGTCACCCCAGGCCTGCACCCAGGGCCCCCCTCAGCCACCTTCCCCACGGAGGCTGGTCACCATGAGTAGCTCCAGCCAAGCACAGTGCAGATGGGGGAGCAGCTGGAGGCTATTCCTCACCCCCCCCACCCCGTGTTTAAAGACAAGCTGTCTAAACCCACACTGCAGGGCTGGCCAGTATCGAATTAACTCTGGTTTGGGGCCTTCAGGTCCCAAGGCCATGGCCAGCAAACACCTTTGAGCCCTTCACTAAGAACCCTCAGGAAGAAGGGCTTTGTAATGAGCAGCTCCTAATGCTGTCTGAAACAGTAATGTGAGTGGGGTAAAGGTACAGCAACAGGAACTGAGGTTAGACGTAAGGAAGAACTTCCCGCAGGGCCCTGTCCTTCCCTGGTGGTCCTGAAGCCCATGGTTGATTCATACCCATCCCTCCTGGGTGGCTTGGTGCTAAGTTGGTTCAGGGTGGTGAGAAGGCAGCACCAGTGATGCCCCAGGGGCCTCCTCCCCCAGAAAGGGGTCCAGGCAGCACCTGCCTCCCATGCAGTGAGGACGTGATGGTGGCCAGGTGGCTTAGCCTGCACCTGGGGTCAGTAGACACCCAGCCAACACCGCGTCCTTCTCGCTTCAAGTCACAGGAAAGAGGAGGAAATGGGGCGGGAAGAGGAGGGAAGGCCGGGGAGCTGCTCTCCCCACAGCCCAAACACATTTTACATTTTTAAGTTGGCGCCTAGCAGGCAGCGAGCTGGGGACACCGGCCTTTCACAACACTGCTGGTGAAAGTGCAAAACGGGCTCAGCCAGAAAATGTGGTTTGGCCAGAAGTCACTTTTCAGTTAAAACAAAAGAAAGCAAACTTGTTTCAAATGAAAGAACAAGGTGGTGTGGTCTCGGGCTGGGCTGGCCGAGTGGGCCTAAGTGAGACCCTCAGTGGGGAAAGGTGGAGGTAGCGCGTCTCTTCAATCACTGGGACCCTGGTTCTATGACTGAATAAGTAAAATATATTATTAATCTCGCCTGTTTCTTTTTGCTTTTTAAAATGTACAGATCAGAACATTTCGATGCTGGATGTTCTATTGGAGAGGGCCATTCCTAGTCATAAATCGAGTTTATCATTTTGTGCCTATCCAGAGTCCACGTGAGAAGGTAATAAGTGTGTTTAAAAGAACCTGGTGGATTTGGTCTGAGGAAACCTGACCCCCTGCCCCCCACCTCCCCAGGACGGAGCCCTGGGACCCCCGGCCCGGCCCCAGCCTGAGCCTCTACCCCCACCTCCGCCCTGCCCCACAGCAGCCCCCTGACCCCACTCCCACCGGCTGTGGTGGTCCCTGACCGGCCTCCCTCCACCCCTGGCCGAGGATGGAATGTCTGTGGGGTCCCTGGGGGCAGGCAGCGCGCACTGGCCAGGACCAGCTCCCAGCCCTCTTGGCCCCCCCGGCTGGACGAGCCTGAGCTCACGACCTCTCCCTGCCCGGTGACCTCAGGCAGGTCACTCTCCCCTCTGGGACAGGGGTGACCACAGGTACACCCAGCCTGGGGTCTTGGCCGGCTGGGAAGCCCACGCACCGTCCCACCCTCCCCACTACTCCCTGGCAGCCGGCGGGGTGGGGGCGCGAAGCACTGACCTCGGATGTCCCGGGGCAGGAGGGGCCCCCTGCTCGGGCCTGCGCTGCCCGGCCACACAGCCCTGGGGAAGGTGACGCCGGCCTCGGGTACGTGCAGTGTGTGCTCGTCTAAGGGGGACCAGAGACAGAGGAGATCATCGTTCTGCTGGGTGCCCAGCCCCGGGAACCCCCAGCTAAACTGGGGCACGGGGCCTCCACGGGCAGGCTCTCCCCTGCACGCACGTGTCCCTGCACTGGCCCTTCCAAAACTTTCCCCTCCTCTGGTTTTGGTTCCTTCTCCCTCCCCAGAAGCTATGCTTCTCTTCCACCACAATAAAGCTTCCCACCCCTAGGAGGACAGCTGAATTTGGACGCTTCCGCAGGGAGGAAGGGGAGTAAGGGGGGGCAGGAGAGGGGGGCACTCTTCCCACAGGTGCCTCTGGGTGCCGCCCCCTCGGGTCCCTGCTCGGGGGCCACCAAGAGAGGCCCCCACCCGCCCCGCCTCCACCTCTGCCCCCTGCTTGCTTTATTCTCTTCCCCGCCCTGCTCGCTGTCCGACCTGTTTTCCATCTATCTGTCCGCGGCTGCAGTGGACACGCAGTGAGGCTGCGGTTGGCGGGGGGAATGCTGGCACCCCTTCCGGCCTCACAGCCCCCCAGCCCTGGCCAGGGCCCAGGTGCGTTAGTGCATGTCCCGGGGCACCGGGCCAAGAGCCGGGGCAGTGATGACACCAGCAGAAGCGCCAGGAGCAGTCAGAGGGGCCCACGGGGGCTGGCCCCGCAAACACTGTCAGCTCCTGGCCTTTGGGCTCCCAGGAAGGAGGATTTCCACACGGAGCTGCCCGACCCCCGGCCAGAGAAAGGGGTACCTGGCCGACCCCAGCTACTGGGGGCCTTCTCCACTCCCCTGCCAGGTGCCGAGGTGGGGCTGGGGGCACCACGACCCCAGAGAGGTGGCACCCACACACGGGTCTCGGGGTACCCCCCGAACCAAAACCGCTGGGCTGCGGGTCTTGAGGGACCACTGGGCTCTAACATTTCTCGACGTTCAGACACAGAATCCCGGCCGTAGAGTCAGGAAGCTCCACTCCCCTGAGAGGGGTGAAGCCCCCGCGTGGAGAGATGCACACAGGGGCTCAGGGCGCTCGTGGGCCCCTTTCCTGCCAGCCGGGGGTCGGGGGGCAACTACAATCCATTCATTTTCATTTGAAAAAGTCTCATTTCTTTTGAACATGGACTGGGCATTAGATGGTATTTAGGCATGCTCTTAGTTCTAGTTTCACAGGTCAAACCACGTCACCAGTTGAGAGAGCTCTTGAAATATTTGATGGGCGAAATCTTTATGATCTGGGATTTTCTTTAAACATTTCCAGGAAAGCAAGTAATAATAATAATGTAAACAAACTGTATGGGAACAAATGCTGAAACACAGTTAGCAGAGAATCTGTCCACCATGGAGCTGGTGACGGCTACACTGGGGGGGGGGGGCGGTTATTCTATTCTCTCTGCTGTGTAAATTGTTCGTGATAAAAGGTTGGGAGAAGAAAACTTCATAGTATTCAGATGTTTTCACAAATACATTAAAAAATGTTTGTTTCTAGAGGAGACACAAACATAGCATCTTATCTAGTGAGGAGGTGACGGCACCGACTTTAGTCCTATAGGTTGGGCATCACTAAGAAGTGTGTACTTGGCATGCGCCGTGGTCACAGATTTCAGGGGCCCCTGCGCTCCGGCCTCCCCAGGTGGGAGCTCCCTGACACCGCTTCCCAGGGCGGAGCCGGCACCTGGCATGACCTTACCTGCCCAGCAACTGGCAGGACAGGTGTCTAAAGCAGCGTGTCCGCCCACGCCCCCACCCACCCCAGCACCTCGAAGCTCCCTCTCCTAACTCGGCATTCTCTGTGATTTTCTATTTTTTACGAGTATGCAATCAGAAAAAGTAATACTAATAAATTTTTTCAAGGGCAGAAAGCCCATCAGGGTAAAGAGCATTTTAAGTGCTCGCCGCCTGCCTCCTTTGTTCCCCTCGAGCTGCAGCAGAGCTGAAAAGCCACGGATACATCTGAATTTTGTCATCAAGATAAAAAATTCCTGAAAAGCCTTTAAATTTGTGTCGGCGACATCAGTCCGTGCCGAGGGGCACACCTACCAGCAAGGCAGAGTGTGAGTGTGTGGTTGAAGGATATAGAGCAAGAGTACTCAAAATGTGCTGCAGGTATCTCGATAAAAATAGTTACAAAAAAAAAAACCCATATATATATATATATATATATACATATCATCAACCGTCCCTCCCCCAAAAATGTGCTGGTCCCATACTGATGCAAGTGGTATTCAGAGGGCGGTAAATGGGAGCTTTGTCTTTTACTCAGGATTGTACCATAGACCTGCAGCTACTGATAAAAAACACGTGCTTGTCCTGCGGCCGGCTGGGAGCCCACTGAGGCAAGAAAAGCACCAGAAGGAAGCAGGAGGCGTAGTTAGGAGCAAGGGGGCCGGGCCAGGGCACCGGCTCCACACCCAACTCTGACCCTCCCAGCTGTGTGACCCTGGGTAGGCCAACTCCTTAACCTCTCTGGGCCGCAGCGTGTGCATCTGTACAGGGGGAGCATGGCTGCTCCCTTACCTCACAGAGCTATGGTGAGGACAAATGAACAGACTATAGCAGGTGCTCAGTAAGTGGAGGTGTTATTCTGCAATCCATGACAGGGGCCAGAGCTCCTGACCGTCTGGGACTGTTTGCTTTTCCCAATCTGGACTGGACAGACCCTTTTGAAAAATAGGATAAAAATGCATTTCTGGAAAAATAAAATGAAAAGTTTCAAAAGCACACAAACTGCAGGCTGTGGGTTGCAGGGTGTGGCGCCACCGAGGCGCCGGCACATCTCAAAACTCTGGGTACAGGACAGTGACGGTTTCCAGGCACCCCGCGGGCAGCCCTGACGTGGCCCCATCGGCTCTCATAGTTGCGATGACTCGAAACCACCCCAACTTCCTGGAGAGGGGCGTGGAGGACGTCACCCTGCGGCGGCCGCTGGTTGGGGGTTTACACGTGGGGTCTGTCCCCTTACGTAGAATTGATTTACGCCCCAGAGCTCCCACAAGCAGCAGACATTATTTTCACGACAGCAGCAGGAGCCAGGGTACAAATCCACATTGAAGCAAACTGTGGGGTAACAGCCACAGACCAAATAAGAGCAGCTGGCTGCATTTGCTCAATTTTAATGATTCCTTTCGAGGCTATTGGAATGCCAGGCAGGACAGAGGCAAACCTGAGCACCCCTGAAATGCTTCTTTTCCTGAAGCCAGTGGCCTTGGCTCACTCCCTAAGGAAGCAGGAAGCTCACTCACACCAAGATGCCGGCAACTGATAAGAGCTCAAAACATCACACCGGCCAAGGACTGACATGAGCAAAGAGGAACCCCGAGTCTTGAGACACAGAAAAAGCCCACACATTGTTTTCCTTTTTCGCTCTCATACCTGCATGGAGACTGAGGTTGGCCTTTATCTTGGAGGCTGCAGGCACGGCAGGGAGAAAGCTCTTTCCTGACTTTGAAGGCTGAAGGACGAGGGCCGGGGGCAGCTGGCTCTCAGCCACATGCTCCGTGGAGGGGGCCTGAAGTTTCTCCAGCACCTGCAGGGAAAAACCAGAAGCCAGGCAGGGTGTGAGGAGCGCATGGTACAGGGATGAAATGTCAAGGTCATGCATTGATTAAACCCCTACTGCATGCCGGATATAGTCGGTGGATATAGCAGGTGGAAGTACTGCTAAGCTTCTCTTTCAAACCCCAGTGGATGGGTGGGTAGAAGGAAGGGTGGGTGGGTGGATGGATGGTGGAAGGAAGAATGAACCCGCCCTGCTGTCCTTTCCATTTCTCTTCTCATGCTTCCTCCATACTCCCTCACCTAGACCCTCTGACTTCTGCTACTGCCCTCCCCTTAGCTACGGAACAAGTCGACCTCATTTCGGTCTTGCCTCAGCAGGCAGGCCTGCGCGCCCAGCAGGGATGAGGACGTGAGGCTGCAGGGACAGAGCCGAGGGCTGGCAGACCCCTGACCCTCAGCCACCCTGCCCCGGGAGTAGCTAGCTCACTGTCACACCAGCTTACTTAACTAAACACACAACGAAAAAGAAACTGTGTCCACAGCAACCACGCCGGACGCCTGCCCGCGCCCACCGATGCAAACACGATTTCTCCCCACCATGGTCAGTTTGACAGCTGCTCTGTGGCCTCCAGTTTTTGCTTAGTCCTACTTCACCCAGGCTCTTCCCCACCCAGGGACACTGGGCAGAGAGGCTGGGATGTTAGAAACCATTTTTTGAAATATCTAAACAGTGAAAACGGCATGAACGGCCACCTAAAGGGGGCGAAACCATCCAGCGGCGCCTGCATGGACATGTGCCTGGCACAGATGGGCCGGAGCATGCCAGGTCCAGTGCCAGACGCCAGGAGGGAAGGGCACGGGGGGCACGGGTGGCAGCTGACGACTCAGCTGGCAGGTGCATTATTAGGTAACTGCAGGGGTCCCACAAGCCATGCACCTCTGATTTTAAGTTAAGGCACGTCAGGATGATTTAGGAAAAAAGGCTAAGAAACAGAAACCTCACAAGGCTGCATCTGCCCTGGGATTATGACGCCTCGAAACTCACGTGCAGGGCTTGTGGGGTGGACCTGGTGCCTGGTGAGGGGAGGGCGTGGGGCCGCGGGTGCTGCCCCCTTCCCACGTCCCCTCGGAGTCTGGGTCCCACCACGGCTGTCCCCCTCCTCCACGGGGCCCCAGGTCCTGTGGGCTCACCTGTGCGCCCCCGGGCAGGGTGGCAGGGGACTTCCTGCGGGCGCTCCTCTGGGTGGCGCGCTGGGCGCTCGGGCTGGCGCGGGGCCTCCTGGCCGGCGGGCCAGGGTCAGGGGTGCCACTGGGCTTCGGGTCCCAGGCGTCGGGGCCCATGTCCTCGGGTGCATCCTCGGGGGCGTGGCAGGAGGAGCGGCCGCTGCCCGCACCGCCTTCATGCGCCCGGGAGCGCCTGGAGGCCGCGACACGTGTGATGCTCTGGGTGCCTCGTGCCATCTCCCGCAGCGCCTGTGGGCTCAGGGCCCCGCGCGCGCCCCGCTCCAGGCCGCCGGGGGAGCGCAGCCTGGACACCAGGCCTGGGGCGCCAGCTCTCTGCGGGCGGGGCCAGCAGTCAGCACGGGGGCCGTCGGGGGCCGTCGGGGGCCGCTGCGCTGCTGCCTCCGTCCTGGGGAGGGGTTCCCCAGAGGCTGGCCGGGGACAGGGACTCAGGGGAGATGTTCATTGGGGAGGGAAGGCTGAGGGGACAGGAAGGGCCTGCGGTCCAGCCGGCGTCCACCCTGGGTGACCACAGTCAGCCTCGCGGGCACCCAGGGAGATGGGCACCCCCGGGGGGAGAGGTCCGGGAACTGGCCTCGGCTGGGTCTCCTCCCAGGGGGGCTCCGGCTGGACGGGAGTGGACCGCAGGGCGGGCTGGGGCCACCTGCAGAGCGCGCTCCCTGACGGCCCCCATGGCAGCTGCCACACAATTATTAGTCATAGCTGGGACTGACGGCTGCCAAATAGCAGCTTCTGTGAAAGGACACTTGGCAACAGCCTCCTTCCCCCGGGCCCCGGGCCCCCGCCAGCCAAAAACAGTCTGAAGTCTACCACTGGTTGCCCAGGGCCTGCAAATGCCCCTCAAGAGGGAAGAGTTCCCACTTGCTGGGAGTGAGGCCGGGCTGCCCTACACCATAAAGGATGGGAAGAGGCCAGGAGGCAAGACCCGGAGAGTAGAGGGAAGCTGGGTGGGCAGAGGCAGAGCGAGAGGCAGAGCAGGAAACACGAAGGTGCCGTCAGGTATCGCAGGGGGCTGTGAGTGGGTCCCCTCTGATACTCTCCGAGAGAAATGCAAAGGCAGGACTACTACTTTTTCCTTTCAGTTCTCAGACTGTGTTTCCATGAATCTGGGACTACTCTGGGGTGGGACCCCAGGGGTCCCTCAGTTCATTGTTTCACAAGGTAAAAACTGCAGCCCAGAGACATGGAGCCACTTGCCCAGGGTCACACAGCTCGCCAAGGATGGAGTGGGGACCTGAAGCTGGGTCTGGCTGATTCCTGAGCCTGGTCTCCCAGCAATTAGGCTACATGGCCCCTCAGAGGCATCTCCCCCCTTAGAAGAGTCAAGCGAGTCTACAAAGGGCTTTAGCTCACTCCGTCCTTGGAACCCCCTAAAATCACCCCAAGTTACAGAGGAGCAAACCAAGGCTCAGCAAAGCAGCCACAGGCCAGAGGTGGTGAGGTGTGGATCCAGCCACGGTGCTTCTCAGGCTCTCACCTCACCATCTATTAATCGAGGCAGTGAGAGCGTGTAAACGCTTAGCTGAGTCCTGGGCTGAGGAAGCGGCCCTTACATGGCTGAGGCTGCCTGAGCCACCTCCTTGCTCCAGAAGCTTCTCTCCTGCTCGCTGCTGGCCCAGCCCAGCTCTGATGGGGACCCTGGCAGTGCTGTGGGGGAGGGGAGCCCTACCCAGAGTGCAGGGGCCTGGGGTTGTGGGTTGTCCCCCAAAAGATATGTGGGAGCCCAGGACCTGAGAATGTGTCTATTTTGGAAATAGTGTCGTTACGGATGGAATCAGCTAAGATGGGGTCACGTTGGAGTAGTGTGAGCCCATAAATCAATATGATAGTGTCCTCATAAGGAGAGAAGGGACAGAGAGGCAGACAGACGAGAGACAGATGGACAACAGGCAGACGTGGACATTTGCAGCCAGAAGCCGGGAATGCCACGGGCTGCAGCCGGCCCGCGAAGCCAGAAGGTGCAGGAAGGGCACTTCCCGGCGCAGGGACGTGCCCTGCCGATGCCTTGGCTCTGACTCTGGCCTGCAGAGCCAAGGGGGTCGGTCCCGGCTGCCTTAGCCCCGCCACGGTGGGGTGGCCCTGGGAGCCGACGTCCGGGCAGTGCCGCGCACACCCACCTCGTGCATGGGGGGACTCAGCAGGACCCGGAGGCAGGGTGGAGGGAGGAGACAGTCCTGCCTCCCCAGCACGCGGGACGGCATGGCTTTCGAAGCTCTGCAGCCATCCCTGCGAAGGACACACAGCACATGAGCGAGGCGGCCACACGCTGACGCCTGGAGTCGCGGGAAGGCAGAGCCGGGCAGAGCCGCCACCCACTGTCCCCGCCACATGGCTGCGAGCCATCTGTGACACCTCCTGTGGTTTGGGGCCGATCAGGGCTCATTCACTGGCTCCCACGTTCACTGGACAAAGACACAGGGTCTCCTAGCACAGATTGCCCCAGGGCCCCAGAGCTGGGCTGCGTGGCCCAGAGCAGACATGGCCCTCCCTGCCACATTCTGGGGCAGAGGTGACATCAGAGACGCAAACAGACACAGGGGCAACAGCTGTGACTTGTGTTACTCCCTACAAAGAAAACGGTAGAGACGGGCAGGAAGGAGACTTGCTTAGAAAGGTCATTGGAAAAGGCCTCAGTCACCAGGGAGGAAACAGTGGAGCTGAGACCTAAAGAGCCACAGAGAAGGGGGGAGCCGGGGGAGGGAGCCACGCCAAGCACAGCAGGAAGAGCGTTCTCAGGAAGGAGGACAGCACAGGCAAAGGTCCTGGGGCAGGACCCGGCTTGGCACATTCAAGGCATAGCAAGGAGGCAAGTCCCGGGGAAGTCACCCGGCATCAAGCAGGGCCTGTGTGGGAGCTTTGGCCACCGAGGGAGACGGGACCTCAGCAACCCTTCCATCTGCAACCTTCCATGGTTCCACAGAGCTAACATACAAGAGCACAGAATTTCTAGCAGCCCTGGTCAAGGCTGGTCATCAGAAAATAACACTTAGAACAAAGCATCCCTCCCCAAACCCAGGCTTTGCCAGGTCCCCACCAGGTGCCGTGGCCCATTCTCTCGCTGTTTACTTGTCTACAAGACTGGGACAGAAATGAGCTCTTGCTGGGTTGGGGGAGGCTGGCGGTGTGTAAGTGCTGTGTGAGCTCACAAGTCCTCTGAGATGGCATCAGCAGAGCACAGGCCCACGTGCCGTGGTGGCCAGGAGGTGGGCCCTGAAGACCCCTTGGGCTGGATCCCCCAGCCCCCCTTCCTGGCCCCAGAACTCTCTGGACCTCAGGCTCTACCCCTGCAGCGAGACCACCCGTGAGCTCAGGGCCCAGCCCACTGTCTGCTGCCCCCCAGCCTTCTCCCCCGCTAACAGGCTCCACTGTTAAATCGATGTGACAACTGCCCAGCCCAGGGGACGGTCCCAGCTGTCCAAGCCTGTCATGCCCCCTCCCCCTTGCTGGGGATGGGCTTAGCTGTGAGCATGGGACTGCGTTTCATCCACTGAGCTGTTAGAAGTCCACGGGGAAGCTTCTAGAAAGGACTTTTCTCCCTGATAAGAAACGCCAGGCTGCTCCTTCCCCTTTCAGAGGTGGTTAAATGAAGGCGTGATCTACGGAGCTGTGACAGCCATCTCTGCCCACAGAGGAGGCATTTTGAGCCCCTGAGAAGGGCAGCACGGTCATGAATTAACCACCTGAGCCCACTAGTCCCGAGCCCAGCTCGGGCAGCACACATGCCTGGGGTCATCTGACCACTGCCCGCGTCGAATCGCGCCCCCAGGCCCCCACTCCTGGTCCCGGGAACGGCGCCTTATTTGGAAATGGGGTCTTAGAAGATGCAATGAACTAAGATGAGGCCAAACTCCAGAAGGGTGGGCTCTCGTCTGGCGTGGCTAAGACCCCTGTAAGGAGGGGGGAGGAGAGGGGGCCCCAGAGGGGGCCCAGAGGGCCGGTGGACCCCGGGGCTGGGCAAGGCAGGCAGCGTGCTCCCTACAAGGGTCCGAGGAAGTACAGCCTGCCTGCCTTGGGGTGGGCTTCTGGCCTGCAGGACGGACACACAGTCATTTCTCTCGTTCCAAGCCACGAATTGTGGCACTTCACTGCAGCCCCCAGAAGACAGTCGAGCCCATTGGGAGTTCTATTCCAGCAACCCAAGAGGTGCCAAACACAGGCCATCGGAGAGTCAGAGGAACCTGGGAGAGGGTGCCCCTGCCGCCCTCCCCCAACCATCACTGCCGCCCCGCCCCTGCCGCCCCTCCTGCCCCTCTCCCCACCGTTCCCACCCTGCCACCCCTGCCCTGTCTGAATGGACAGGAGGCAACCAGGCCTCCTATCTCCACTCGCCTGAGTCCGGGGTGTCATAGAAGCAGCTGTATTTGGAGCCCCCCACCCCCCATGCTGGCACTTAGAGTCACTGCCCTCTGTCCCCAGAGCCCTTGGGAGAGGCACCTATGTCCCCGTTTGCAGAGCCTGAGGCTCAGAGCAGACAGTCATCTGACAGAGACAAGAGTGAAGTGGCCCGGTTTTTCGGCTGCCCACCCGCTGTCCTCCAACAGGGCCCCTGGGATTCAGCCCTGAAGGCTTGTTGGACTCACCAAGGCCCAGAGCCCAGGGTCGTGTGCTGCCAGGCGTGGGTGCCAGGCTCTGGCCTTACCCTGGGACCTGGTTTCGGCCCATAGGTCGGGCAGCGGCAGGCACCACCGAGCCCTGAGCCGGGGCACACAGTCTCTCCTGCTGCCTGGCCACGGAGCCTCCAGTCCAGCTCACAGCCCAGTCCAGCTCACACCAGTCCAGCTCGCAGCCCAGTTCAGCTCGCAGCCCAATCCAGCTCGCAACCCAGTCCAGCTCGCAGCCCAGTCCAGCTTGCAGCCCAATCCAGCTCACAGCCCAGTCCAGCTCGCAGCCTAGAGGCAGTATGGCTGCTAAATCCCCCTCAGAGAGGTGAGGCTGGGTCCACCCCTCTCCCTGGGGTGCAGGGCCCGGGCTCAGCGCCCTCGACACGTGCGCAGCCCAGGGTCTGGTCATCTCTGCCCCACAGCGAGGCTAACCCACGTCCTGTGCTTCACAGGTCAAGCAGCGCGTTCACAGACAGCTTGGGCCAAGAGTAGGGGTGGCAGGAGCTGGCGGAGAGGCTTCTTGATCAAGGGGTGCTCAATTTTTACATGCCCACATGTGTGCGTGTGAACACACAGGTGCATATGTGTGGGCACACAACCCCCATGGATGTATGCATGCAAACACACATGCACATAACAGTGTGCATGTGCAAACACACATGCATGTGCACACACACAAACACACTTGTATGCACAGACACGCAAGCAAACAGAAACAGATGTGAATGCACACACCCAGGCGCACATACAAACACAAATGCATGCACACAGTAGCACATACAAACACACACATGCATGCATGCACAAGGACATACACAGGCACGTGTGCATACAGACACGCACACATGCGTGCACGCATGAGCACACACATGGGCTCATGGGCACTCACTAAGGGTATAACCCTCCCACTGCCTGGAGCCCAGGTGTTTTCATCACTGAAAAGGCCACGGGCCAGCCCTAGTCATTCCAGCCACAAATGCAGAGTTAGGTGTTCTCTAGATGCTGGTTTGAATGAACCAGCTGCAAAAGACATTTGGAGGAAAGCTGAAAAGATGTGACCATAGGTAGGATATTAGAAGACATAAAAGAAGCATTGTTCATTTGCGGCAAATGCCGATAGCCTTGGGGGTGGAGGGAAGCGTCCCTTCCTTGTAGAGCTGTGCACTAGGGTATCTGGGGAACTGTCGGCATGCCAGGGTTTCGCCCATGTAAGCAATGCATATGTGCCACAGAGCGGCAAAATGCTCATCATTAAGTCCTGGTCGTTAGTGTGTGGACGTCCAGTTGGTGAGTCTAACTTTGGGTGTGTTGAAAAAAACAATACCGAAAGCAAAAGTGGAAAGACCCTATAAAGGTGAAACTGAGCTAGAGCATGTGGTTTCAGTGTCCAACTGGACACTGTGTTTTCCCTCTTTGTCACAGGATTCCTTCTCTCAAGGGATGACAAGTACCAAAGGAAACGTTTGCAGCTGTCACCTAGTGCTGTGCATGGACTGTACTTCACAAGAGGATTTCTCTGCAAATGGCTTTAAAGGTACTGAAAGCAGAGTTCCGAAACCAGTAAAGTTGTAAATGCATCTATAAATATTTAATAAGTGATACAGGATGATGTCATGCAGTGATGGACTGGTGGCTTTCATTTTACCACTCCTTTGGGACTTTTTTTATATGCTGTGTGGTGGCGGTCACGTTTCCTTCTTTTCCGGGTGAGTACCCCTTTATTGCAGCACCGTTTGTTGATTTTGTGTGTGTGTGATTGAACCCAAGTCTTCTGCATGGCAGACGAGAATTCTACCCCTGAAGTCCTGTGTACCCCTCTTTGGGTCTTAACAGCTATTTCAACTAATAGTTTCTTTAGGTCCAATAAAGCACAAATGGTGGGTTACCAGATTCATTCAGAAAATGCCGGCATGACTACAAAAGCCTGCCCATTGTGTCGCCTCGTGCCAGGGCTCTGCTAACTCTGCAGGGAGCACATCTCGGGGCACATTCGGCACAATCAATGCCCATCCCTTCTCCTGGATTAGTGATGCCAGCCAAGCTGGTATAAAGTGTGTGGGGGGGGGAGTTCTGCTACAAAGAAGAAAGTAAAAAAGAAGGAAAAGGGGGGAACGCACAGGAATAAGTGGCTAATATGAAACAACCAAAAACTTCCTCCGACTTCCTGACCTCATCCATGCTCCATTGTCACGTTTTTAATTCTTACGGCGGCCCTGCCGGGAAGGGGGCCAGGGTCCACCTCACACACGCGGAAAGGCTCTGAGAGGGGGGTGGGGGAGCCCCGTGCAGGCTGCACCTAACTCGCAGTGTGTCGCGTTGGGTGGGGCCCAGGCCCGCAGGGGGTCGTGCTTACCTGTCCGTCTCCAGAAGCTTGGGGGGCAACTCGAGCTGGGCGCCCCAGGGGAGGTCCTTCCTGCCGCCGACACCCTCAGGTGGGGGAGAGGTGCTCAGGGCAGAGCCAGCCTGGGCCAGGCAGTGCGCTGAGTGAGACATGGCGCGCGGAGTCTTCCAGGGGAGGGTCCCCGAGAAGTCCGGGGTGCTCCTCGCCATCCCCACCACCACCCCGTGCAGGGAAGCAGTGGGGGTCGGCCAACAGACGGGCTCCTTTGCTTGCCCCGGGCACACCACCCTGCGCCCCACTTCGGGGACTAAAGAGAGGCTGCTGCCGGAGTCAGAGCCCCCAGGGGCAGCCCAGCTTAGCAAGCCGGACACGGCCGGGGCAGCCCAGGTGGGCTCTAAGCAACAGTCTTGGAATAGCTGTCCAAGAGGCTGTGCTGGGGGTGAGGCCAGACCCCAGTCCTGCCTTCTGTCCCCGCCGGGATCAGAGGCTCCCTGACCGCCCAGGCATGGACCCGTCCCGCCCTTGGATCACCCACATGTCCACCTCCCGAACCGGAGGCCAGTCACCCCTTGGAAGCCCCCCAAGGCGGGGCAGAGAGCGGGGGTGGGGGGCGTGGGGTTGCAGGGTCTCACCTGGAAGGAGCCAGTCCCCAGCGAGTGCAGCAGCGGCAGGCGGGTGAGCGCGCCCCCACCCAGCTCCCACTTGTACAGACGGTAGCGCGCGTCCAGGGCCTCGGGCACTGCGATCCCGGCATCTGGGGGCCGGAAAAGCCAAGGTGAGAAGGGGCTGGGGTGGGACACCCGTGGCCACCAGGCTCAGTAAGCACCCAGCCCTCGGCGCTCGTCGAGATGCAGTGTGGATGCGTTTCCAAGTTGGAGGCCAAGATAGTCTAACCGCGTGGGAGGTTTTCCGGAGAGTGGGGTTTCTGCTTTTGTATATTTGCTTTCATAGGTTTTTCTCTATTTTACAAATTCTCTGTTGTGCTCACATGTGCTTTGCAATCATAAATAATGTGAACAATCCTAAGGTATAAATAAAAGTTAAGTTTAAAAATATGATGGTGACGATGATGATATCTGAACACACAAGCTCCTTTCAGCCCCAGAATACCACATGTGCACACGCGCGCACACACGCATGCACAGACACACTCGTGCGCAGGCACACGCAGACGGGATTCAGGGTGCGTGTCCTCTCTGCAGTTAATGCCTCCAAATCACAGCACAAATGCTTTTTCTTTCAGCACCTTCTCTGACCAGCACCCTGTGAAAAAGGCCGGCCAACCCTCTGGTATATGCCCTCGTGGCTCTCTACATGCCTCCTTTACAGCTGTCATGGCATCTGCAACTATGTAATCAATTATGTGATTTGTTGTTTAGTGTCTGCATCCCCAAGGGGACTGTCAACTCCACGAGGACAAGAACTGCCTTTCTGCCTTCCCACCATGTCCCCAGCACCCTGCTCAGTGCTGGCATTCAAAAAAGGTTTGCTTAGAAAGATGGATGGATAGATGGATGGTGGATGGATGGATGGGTGGATGGATGGGTGGATGGGTGGGTGGATGGATGGATGGATGGATGGATGGGTGGATGGGTGGGTGGATGGATGGATGGGTGGATGGGTGGATGGATGGACTGGTGGATGGCAGACAGACAGGTAAAAGGATGACAGGTGGGTGTATAGCTGGATGATGGGTGTGTGGATGGATGGACAAACACACAGATGGATGGATGAACGAACAGATACTAATTGCCTTCTCTTTGCCCTGCATCCAGGCCAGCCTGAGTTCCAAGGCAGCTGAGACTAATGAGGAAGAAACAGGATGCTGAGTACAGAGGACAGATCCCAAATCTTTCCGCCTCCCCCCAACCCCCACCCCCCTTGCTTTTCTCAGACCTCATCTTCTTCAGAGACAGAAAAGTCAAGGAAATGGAGGACAGGTCCTTGCATGGCTGCCTTCCTCTCCACGGTGGCCCCATTGGTGTGGGAGGAGGGGCACAACCCACGCCTGTCCTAAATGGAGCACAAGCCTTTGCTTTCTCCACATCCCCTTTCCGTCTGATGAGGTCAGTAACCTGAGTTTGATGCAGCTTCTTGGTGCTGTGGCGAACAGTTATTGGGTCACTGATGAATTTGGAAAAATGGGATGTGACAAACGAGTGCAGTGAATGACTGGGATTTTCTATTGCTACAAAGGGTTTATTGGGTAGCAAAGAGGGGACAATGTCCGTAGAGCAGCTGTGTCAACACAAGTCCTCTGCCATGTAAGAGGAAGTCCTTGCTTTAGAAAATATGCTCTGAAGTTAAGGGTATCAGATGGTTTGTAGTGCAAGGAGAGAGAGAGGAGAGGAAGAGGGAAGAGGAGGGAGGGGGGAGAGGGAGGGAGGGAGGGGAGGGAGAGAGAGGGACTGCAAAGCACATGTAAACATTTGGGAATCTGAGTGAATTCTTTGTACTATTCTTAAAATTTTTTCTAGATCAGAACTTATGTCAAAATAAAAAGTTATAACAGAGGAGGAGCCGGGTGGGAGCTGAGCCATGGAGAAAAAGGGGGAGGAGGAGGGCAGGCGGGCAGAAGGGTGGGTAGCATGGAGCAGGCCCCCAGATCCTGGGTGACCGTCCACAGGCTGCAGGAAGACGGGGCGAGGCCCCAGGGAGGTGACCTTCCCCGCACTTGCAGAGCTCCTCTGGGGTTCTCCGGGAGGCAGAAAGAGGCAGCTAGCACACTGAGTGATAGGTGAGAGGCCGCAGCGGGCACAGATGGCCCTGGCACATGCACCCGAAGGGCCTGGCATGTGTGTCCGGATGGTCAATGGGTCTCGGCCAGCCGTGGGGGGTCAGGGGTGGGACGGAGATAGCTGTCTCGCGTGACCCCACTCAGGCCACCCGCAAGCTTGGGGTGTCTGCCCTGGGCTCTTACCAGACGTGCGACCTACTCCAGCCGTGCGGGGCCAGCTCACCCTGTATCAGCTGCCGCTGGTCCTGGATGATCTGCTGGCACAGTAGCCGGTGCTGGTGGCCGCGCTGGATCACGAGGTCCTGCTGGCACAGCAGGCTCTTGCAGTGCAGGTTGTCAGCCCGCAGCTCCGTGCTCCCCACCTCCAGCTCGTGGGCCCTGCACAGCAGCCGCAGCACCTCCCGCTGCTCCTCGCTGGCCACCTGCCCAGGCAGCAGCTGCTCCAAGTGCGAGGCCTTCTCCTTGGCGCCCGCCAGGCGCTGCTCCAGGCCCGCCTGGCAGAGAGGCCGCAGCTCAGCACCCACATGCCCGAGGCTGCCCGCGGGAGCCCCTCGCCCTCCTGGCGTGGCTCTGCAGGTGGCATTCACTGGGGCGCCCCCAGACCCCTCCAGGCACACCGGCACCCGGGCATTGGCTGCAGGAAGATGGGGCTGCTGAGGCTCACGGGGCTGCCTGGAGGCCATTCCCATAGTGCCCAGGCCACGGCCCGGCAGGCTGGAGACGCACCCGCCACAGGGGCACGGAGACCGGTGTGCAAGCATCCGTATGTGCATGTGTGCAGAGATACCCACATACATGTGTGCACGTGCGTGTATGTGTGAAGAGCTTTCTTTAAGGAGCTGGCTCACCATTGTGGAGAGCGGCGTGCACAAACCGGGGCCCGGGCCGCCGATGCTGTCGTCCTGAGACAGAGCTTCTCTGGGAGACCTCAATTTTGGATTTTCAGGCCTCCAACAGATTGGATGAGCCCCGCCCCATGATGGGGGTGTGCTGCTTTACTTAGAGCCAGCTGTCGGTAGCTGCTGACAGGCCTTCCTCACGGCCCCTGGCATCTGATTAAACAGCCGGGCACCGCGGCTCAGCCCAGGTGACACAAACCAGCCACCGCGCTGGGCCTCCAGCTCTCACCACTTGTGCCAAATGTCCTGGGGGCCACCCGCCCAGCTTGCAGCCCCCGGAGGCCAAGGACGACAGGTCCAGTGCAGCCGAGGAGGACGTGCTCTGTGGTCTCCCCTGTCACCTACCCCTCTCCTTCCCCCGTCCCCTCCCCTCGGGAACTGGGGGGCCACCACTCCTGGAGACCTGGCTCAGCGCCGCCAGCAATGCCGAATCCCCGCCCCAGCCCGAGGCCCGGCTCCCACCCAGGTTGGAGGGGGCTGCCTGCGCCTCTTGCCCCCATTACATCATGAGCTAAAGTCACAGTGTCGTGTTCATCCTCGTGCCCCATGCTGGCCTTGAGGCTGACGCAGCTCTCCCCGCGGGCGGGTGGCCCCAATCACCAAAGCCGCCGCGGACACCAGCTCCAGAGATGGAAACACGCCCCCCCCGAGGATACCGACCCCATGGGCCTCCGTCCACAACATGTCCATCAACTGATGGACGCGTGACCCTGTCCTCTGTGGGCTTCCGTTTCAGGACACCGGGTTGGATATTGTTCATCCATAGTGTGGGGCTCACAGCCAACGGCGCCCTGGCTCGCGCCTGGACGACGCTCAGTGGACGCTCGGCCGCATCACACGTCAGCCTTGGCGTGGGGCTGATCTAATCAGCAAAATCACCCACCAAAGGCACAAAAATGCAAAAGACATGGCGCTCACAAGACCGAGAAAAGAACCCTTTTTACAGTACGCGAACCAAAAAAGAAGCACAACACCGCTTTGCTCCACTTCAAACCCTTTGGAGGCCCAGCTCTCCAGCCGCTCTGCGCAAGTTCGCAAATGCCCACAAAAGCACGAGTGTTGATCTGGGCATTACAAATACATCTTAGCGAGTAGGCAAATTTGCAACTATAAAATCCGTGCAGAACAAGGACCGGCCGCCTTTGTTTTGATTGATTAATTAATGTGCGGACTCATTATTTGTATGCTTCCTTGCATGGCGGCATCGGTATTTGGCTCTTGCAGGACACACACTCTTGCTGGTGCCCATTATTGCTTAAAGCAAGACACATTTTCTTATTTTTAAAGGATGGAGGACACATGAAGTGAAAAGACACAATCTCCAGATTGCTGCTGGGAATTGCAACAGTGCCCAAGAGGCCATCGGTTTGGCCAGCAGCTCTGAGGTGGAGTGGCTGCTGCCGTCTGTGAGGACATGGCCTCATCGGGCAGTTTCGCCCGTGCTTGAAAACACACCTGCAAACAGTTTAACCAGCATCCAGGCTCTCTGGCATTTTATCCAAAGGCTCCTTCTCTGACAAGGGCCAGTTCTGTCATTGTAATCTAACAGTGAGACTATCAGATAATTCGATCTTACATAAATAGCTATCTTATAATAGCAAGCTCTTCCCAGAAAACAAAAAAACAAGGCCTTCATTCTCCAGAGAGGAACTATGGATACTTCCTTCCGGCCAGGTCCCTGTTCTTGGACAATACGAGAACAGAAGCGGAGGGACGGCTGAGCCAGACACAGGCAGCTGACCTGGTGGTCACGGCACAGAGGTCTCAGGAAAGCCGGGGAGGGGGCGGTGCTTTGGCCACTCTGAAGGGCCGGAGCCGCTGTCCATGCACAGAAGCTGGGCACGCAGGGGGTCTCAGCAGGCCACTCTGCCCTTCAGGCCCCACCTCCACGGCCGCTGCCTGCATGCTGGTCAGCTGTGACTCTGACACCATGTGTGGTCCACAGGTCAGGCTGGGGTCAGCCAGGCCCCAGGTCCCAGCTCGGTCCTTGCACACGCTGGGGATCTGGGACAATCCCTAATCTCTCTGGGCCTTGGGTCTCGTGTCTATAAGAAGGTCATGGTTGGCCTGCTGTGCAGGACTCAGCGCAGATGAGGGAAACATGGCCCAGGGCCCGGGGCTCGGGCTGCGATCAGCAGCGCTGTGGCCAGACAGCACCAGCATCCGTGCACCCTCCCACCTTACCTTGAGTGCGGCTGTCTTCCGCTGCTCTGCCAAAAGCATGCTCAGCTCCTCCCTGGCCAGCGCGACCTCAGGCGGCTCCTCTCCCTCAGCGTCCACCTCGACAGCCGCCTCGCTCGGCTCCTGTGGGGCCTGCGGGTGGGTCTTCTCCCGCTCCCAGCTGCAGCCACAACAGGGGGCCAGACTTCAGGCCGCGCCCGGGGCTAACCCTGGCACCCCGGCTGCGGAGACCCTGTGGGCCAAGGCTGGCCTGCGCTCAGGCAAGGCCGTGGAAATGGGGCAGTACTGGGTCTACGTTAAACAAGAAAGGCACGGACAGAAACCCGAGGGCTGTGTGATAAGCAGGAAACATTTGCAGCTGGATCGCTGGTGATCTGTGAAGGGCCTCTGGCAACCGATGCAGCCTCAGACCCCAGAACTGTCCTTGACTGGCCAGGCGACCTTGGGTCACCTCCTGGGAAAATTTATCCCCCCCAAGCCTCGGTTTCCTTGGGCATAAACCTGTTATTACAACAGTAGCCACACCACGGGGTGCTCTGAGGGTCAACTGTGACGACCCGTGACTCATGGCAAAAGGCCCTGACATGCTTCCTGGGGGGCAAGAGTGACCTGAGCTGGGCTGAGGGTCCTGTGGAAGCTGTGCGTGAGACAGGACCAGAAGGAACAATGACAAACAAAACCATTTCGACTGGAAATGGAGGCGATTGTGAAAGGATATATTGGGAAATGGAGTTGATCCTAGCTGGCTTTCGGGGACGGCTCTGGGATCCAGCCTACGAGAGTTAACAAAGGGACCTGGAAATCTTCTTCTTCTGGCTAGCTGAGCTACAGGGAAGGAGAGTGGGCAGGGAGCTGCCCAGGAGTCCCGCCAGGGAGAGGGGTGCACTGGCTGGAGCTCCTTGATGATCTGTAGGCAGCAGAGGGTGGCTGGACAGTAGCAGAGATCAGGAACTCCATTCTGGTGGCCCCTCTGGTCCTTGCCAGCCTCCTCTGCCCCCTGGGGTGGCCAGGGCTGGGGAGGACACACTCACTCTGCGATGGTCAGCAGATGGCGGGACGTGTCGATGTGCAGCTCGATGCTGGTGTTCTCGAGCTCCACGAGGCTGCGCCGCATCTCCATTTGCTCCTGGAAGGCCCCGACGAGTTGCGCCCGGAGCTGGCTCATGTGCAGGCGGCTGTCCTCTGC
>PVIY010034354.1:0-27200 GCA_004026745.1 Myrmecophaga tridactyla
CTATTTTAATAATAAGCCATGCTCTCTCTAGAAACCTAGGAGAATAAAGAAAATGAGAAATAAAGGCAGCTTGCTTTTAGTTTCACCACTCAGGAAAACTCCATCATCATTTCGTTATATTTCTCTTTTTAAAAAATATGAATATATATACATATTTAAGAGATTAAGCTAGTTACAATGTTGGAAATGCTCTTGAGAGTAGCAAGAGAAATAATGGTTGTGACAATTACATAAATCCAAATTAGATGGTTGCATCTTGGACCACAATGATGGGACATGGACTGGAAAAAAGTGGATAGATTCCAGAGGTATTTGGGAGATGAATCTATAGAACTTGGTGATGTGGGAGTGAGGATGAGGGAATAATTGAGGATGACTCAAGATATACACTGTGCCTGAAGGCTTTTCCACATTCTTTACATGCATAGGGCCTTTCTTCTGTATGGATTCTCTTATGTAAAGTGAGATAGGCAATCTGGCTGAAGCCTCTGCTATATTCTTTACAATCATAAGTTTTCTCTCTTATATGAATTCTCTGATGTCGAGTAAGGCATTTATAATGGCTAAAAGCGTCCCCACAAACATGACATTGGTAAGGTTTCTCACCAGCATGACATCTTCAATGACAAATAAAGGATGCCCTCTGTCTCTGAATGCCTTCCCGCTTTCAAGAACTTCATATGGTCTTTTGCCAGTATGGAGTCTCTGACGTTGAATAAGAAATAAGCCATCACTAAAGGCCTCCTCACATTCGATACATTCGTAACATTTCCCACCAGAATGAACCCTCTGGTGTTGAACAAGGTGTGTAATCTGACTGACGGTCTTACCACATTCCTTAGATTCATAAGGTTTCTCTCCAGTGTGTGTTTCCTTGCATTTTCTGAGGCTGTGTGAAGTGTGCATTTTAGCTGAAAGTTTTCCCACATTCCTTACATTCATAAGGTTTCTCTCCAGTATGAACTCTTTGATGTAGCGTAAGAGAGCCGCGATGGCTAAAGGCTTCCTTACAAATATTACATTCATTAGGTTTTTCTCCTGTATGAATTCTTTGATGTACAGTCAGGGAAGAGCCATAGCTAAAGGCCTTCCCATACACACTATATTTGTAAGGTCTCTCTACTGTATAATTTCTCTTATCCTGAATAAGTCCTATGTGATCAGTGAAAGCCTTCGCACAATCAATACAATCACAGGGTTTCTCTCCGGGTTGATATCTCCGATGACTTATAAGAGAGGTATTCTGCCTGAAAGTCTTTCCACATTCAATACATTTAAAAGGTTTTTCTCCAGTGTGAACTCTCTGACATTGAATAAGATCAGCATTCTGTCTGAAGGCTTTCCCACACTGACTACATTCAAAGGGTTTTTCTCCTGTGTGTAGTCTCTAGATGTGCACTCTGGCCAAATGCTTTCCTATATTAAATACATCTGTAGGGCTTACATTTGATACTTATATTCATGATACATTCATAGGGCTTCTCTCCAGTATGAATTCTTCAATGAAGAGTAAGGGTTGAGATTTTGCTGAAAGTTTTCTCACAATCATTACATTTCAAAAGTTTCTTTTCTCCATGGACTTGAATTTTTTTTTTTTAAAGCTTTTCCTATCTGTGTCACAATTATACATTCTCTCTTTTATGGGAAGAACCCGTTTTATATAAGAAAATGTATTAGGATGAAAATTGAGGTTTGTTAGAGAGGTCTCTTTTCTCAATAAGCGTATCCATATGAGTGATTGTTTCTAGCTGAAATGTGTTTTCTGATTTACCAGCTCCCTCATATCGTAAAGATATGAATTTACCAGGTCTCCAGATCTCCAGTTTTCTTCTAAGGAAAGGAGGTGGGAGGATTCAAAACTTGGCTTGTAAGTTTTTTCATTAGCAATGCCTGGGTTAATTTTTCCTCATAAATGTCCTGCTTTGGTGATAATTCTCATATGCTCCAATCCTGGGCACAGGTCTCTCCTTATCTCTCTCTCTTCACCACCCAGGACTCTTTCCTTTGCTCCTAATAAGGAGATCACATATGGTTTAGAAATGCAACTTGGTGAGACCATGTTCCTGTAGTTTTCCAGCATTACCTTCCTGTATGAACTCCTCTGAGCAAGGTTCAACCATTCCCACTTGTATCTTGGGAGAAATCTATGCTCACCTCCATGAAAGTCACTAAACTCTGAGACATGGCTTTAGAAAGTTCTATTCCTTTTGCCTCCACTTCTTCCTGACTCCTCATTTGGAGACGGTCTTTGCCCAGAGAGGGCAGAGCTCAGGCAGTTGAGGGGATTGCATGAGGGCCAATACAAAATACAGAGAGGGATTCTGGAGCCAGCCAGATCTGGATTTGGCTTTTCCACTTACTAGAAACTACTTATTCTCTCTGTCCTCATCTCTGTAATCAGGCCCCACGGTCTTTGTCTCGTGGACCTGGGGACTTCTGAGTTCTGGCCCCTCCAGGCAGGCCAGGCAATGATCTTTGGCGCAGCGATCTCTCCTGGGCTCCTTTCCCAGAACTCTAAAGCTTTAACTCCCACTAGGCTCTTGATAGTTGGCCGTGGCGGTGGGGGTGGGAGTATCCTCCGGGAGAATTTCCAGCTTCTCAGCCACTTACGAGCCTTCATTCATCCAGCAGACCCCAGTCTCCCACAGGCGGCCAGGACGTGCACGCATGCGCGGAGACCCCGCCGCAGCCCCCCTCAGCCCTGCCCCCTCGCCGCGCCCGCGTCGTCTCACCCAGGCACCTTGCCCCCGCCCCCCTCCCAGTGGCCCAGCCAGTCACGCGGTCGCGGTCACCCGCGCGGAGGCACAGTCAACCAGCCAGTCATCGGTCGCCGCTCACGCTCGTCCCCGACGCGCGCGGACCCCAGCACCTTCCTGGGTGGCGGCCCCCTGCCCGGCCACCGCGGGCGACCCGCCCCCGGCTTTTTCCCGTGACTTTCCTGTATATCCATTTTCTCCCCTGCACTGTATTCTCGATTTTGTTTTACATACTTGTGATAATATTATAGATGCGTTTTGAAACTTTTTATTTCACTTAAGACAAGCGCTTCCCAAAGGGTTCACAAAATCTTTGTACATGTAATTTTAATATTTATATGATAGCCTGTCACACTATAGTTTACTCAGTCATACTGTCTACTCAAATTAGGTCATGATGAATAACACTGTATCATTACCCAGAACTGAAGTATACAGTTCTTTTTTAGATTTAATCTTTTTCCATATGTAGACTTTAAGGAATAATACTATGTACATTTTAATGTTCTTTAAGCATGCATGGAATTCAACTGCTTTCCAAAAGAATTATAGCAATTAAAATTATATCAGCAATGTGTGAGAGTCTGTTTGACCCTAACTAGCACTTTACATTGTTTTAAAAAATAAATAAACACAGTTCTTTGTTGATGCTGTAGGAGAAGGATTATATTTCAGAGCTATGTAAATTTGCACTCATTTGTTTTTAGGCTATAGCTATATACTGATCGAGACTTGTTTTTATAAGATTATTTGACCATTCAATGTTCCTACAGTTGGTATAGCTTCATGGATTCAGTTATTCTTCCAGATTAAACCTGCAATCAGAGAAATTGCCTAGAAAAAAGCATCTACTTAGCATAATTCAATGCTCAAAAGACCTAAGTGATCCAGAGTCCACAGTAAATTGCTTTGATTTATAAAATGTAGGAAACTAGTTCAAATAAGAATGTTTTGAATGTCTGAAGCATACATATTTACTGTTTATATCTTACTTCTCACACCATAGACAAAATTAAAAAAGAAAAAACCAACAACTCCTTATATGTGCTTGTAATAGTTTTCTCTCTCTATTTGAACAGATAATGAAAGAATGGATTTGGACTTTTCATCGCAATCCCTGCCTCCCTGAGATTGTATATTTCTTCCCACCTGAGAAAGAGAATTTTATATTTTGCTTTGGATTGTTTCTTTGTTTTCATCTTATTTTTAATTAAATTTTTTTCTTGTCAACCCTCTCTGAGATTACGTTTTTTATTATAATCCATGCCTCTGAATATTAAGTTAACTTCTTGAACTGGATTTTGAATGTATATTTAAGAAATTGGACAGAATTTTACAGAAGACGAGTAGTGAGAAAATGAAAAAGAGAAAAAAGCCCATGCTTCAGGAGTTTGAATTCCACATTCAAACCTTTTCTTAAATCTTAATATGCTCATCCTTACATTTTATAATTTTTATATTAGTCAGCATAACTATTTGACAGTGAAAAGTCAACATATTGAGAGGAAGAAATTAATTAACAGAACATGAACTAATGAAATAGAAAAAGTATGCCAAATAAGGCAGGAGGGTATCATGACAAAAGATGTCTATGCCAAATCTGTGACTAATGTTTTTATAGGTGTGTCCCTCTACAGCCAAGTTTGGACCTGAACTTCTCTAAGTGTCAATTCTGGTTATGTGTTGTTTAGTAACCCAGGAATCTGCTTAATTATTTTTTTTCTCTGTCTTGGACTCAGTGAAGGGCATTCTTGCAATATCATAGAAAGCAATAATGAAGCTAGACGATTAACTGTTGAGTTAGAGCAATGAAGAATCCAGACCCAGCCTTCTGATTCACCATTGACCATACAGGATTTCTTAACATCTTTTTTTTCAGGTAGCTTGCAAAAAGGCAAAATTCATAAGCAACATGGTTATAGAATATTCAATTTTGTCATTTTTCATGAAATATAAATCTCTTTTGTCTGAATTGAAATAAAAACTGTGAACTTCTTTAAAATACTTTGAATTATACTTTTTAGCCTATCTGCCTGTTCCTGTTAGTAAATTCAGCCAGCCTTTCTTTGCCTCTTTCTTCCTCTTTCCCTTCCTTCTTCTCCCTCCCTCAGTTCACACATGTTTATTCAGTGCATTCTCTTTCTGCACTCCAGCTCACACTGTCATTCTATACAGACATTTGGGGATGTGATAAAAATCTAGTGTCAGCAGTTTTGCAAAACCACCCATCACTGTGACTCCATTGTTATTTCTGCCAACTAGATTAAACTCATAGTTGAGCCATTCCTTTTAAATAGGTGAGCCAGTTGTAAATTTCAATTAGTTTCTTTCAAACCTGTATTCCAAACAGCTCTTAAGGTAACCGGCACAAAGCTGATGCTGTACAGAATCCCTTCATCACTCAGATTAGAATCAGGATTAGAGCGTGGCTTTTCTGGGGAACACAATATATTCAAACCGGCACATCCTTATAGGCAGCAGTGACTATAAATAAAACTTACTTTCTTAAATTATTACAACTTTCTACATTTGTTCAGGACTTGTAGTCAATAATGATCACAAAATTCACTTTCTAATACCCATTTGTGACTTTCCATATCCATTCAGTTAGCAATAATGACAACAAGCAAAATTCAATTATATTAGGAGTATGTTAGTTAACGTACTGCAAGATTGTACTTGAATCAGTTGAAGGCCAGTAAAGTCTACTGCTAAGGTATTTTTAAAGATATAGGGATTATTTTGAAACCCTTGGGGCGGTACTGTTTTGATGAGTAAGGTGGAAATTTTATCCGTAAGTATCTGCCATTTAAAAGCGAATAAGGAATAAAGTGAAGAGAGACACAAAAGAATGTGTTTTTTAGATCCAGAATTGACAATTTGAATCCAGACAGCCATGGGATGCCTTTTACTCCATACAGACAGCTTTATTTGCTTTAGGATTTTTTTTTTTTTATTGGATGCCAACAAGTCTTGATTTTTAGGGTCTGGGGGCAAACAAGGGGTAAATACTAGCCAGATTTACTAGTCTTAAGGTGGCCCCCAGGGAGTGACGAAGATCTCTCCCTACAAGTGGATAGGGCATTCAGGAACAGGGAGAGATTGACGGGACACCAGAATGTCCTCAAGCTTACAAAGGAGAGAGGTAGTGAAAATCTTAGTCTTGGCTTTACAGTCAACTCCCATGATTAGGCAAGTCCGAGTGGAGGTAGGTCCAGAGTGGCAGTTTAGGACAGAGTGGCTCCAGTGTTAATTAAGAAATTAATAATCTTACCTGTCCTGCTGAGTGTCACCTGGGGCTCCTTTAACTTGGTCAGATGTGAAGTCAGCAGAGCCATACACAGCCTCGGGCACTCTCCGTCCCCTTCACTTGCTGTGAGCAGGGGTTTCGGGGGCTGTCCTGTACCCCCTCCAGAAGACAGTGCAGTCATTGGACCTGAAGCCCATGGTGACATCTGGGGCAAGCCCTCGAGGGTCCCAAGGTCAAGGGCTATCTTGAGGTTTCTGGCACCCTCTTTGCTAGTGGCCCTCTTACTCACAGCTGAAGCAAGGCTCTTGAGGCTTGGAGCCACCATTTGAGTGGCTTCAAGAAGACAGGGCACTTTTAACAGTGACGGCAATAAGCTGAGCCTCTTCTGTGGTCTTTGGCTCACCTCTCTCTGCCTTCTCCTCCTCAGCCTTGTTTCAATTGTTAAAGATAAAAAAGGCAGTTTCTGATAAGTCATTAGTGGGAGTTTGTGGTCCTCTGGAGAGCTGTTACAGCTATCTCCAAATTTCAGGGACAGACTGGCTGAAGAAATGGGTACACAACAAAATTTGACTTTTTGTGAGATCCAAGCTTACATTAGTATGGTTTTTTCAAGTTTCCACTAACCTCCCCTGCAACAGGGCTGGATTTTTCTCTTTTTCCTGAATAATTCCCCCTCGCTTATTAAAATTAACCAACTTAGTGGTACATTTTCTCAAGCTTTTAAGCAAACAAGTATTTTCTCCTTGGATGGAAGTTGAGAAATGGGCATAACACAAGTGAGAAGTCTTTGCTAAGTCCTTGTCTTGACAGATAGCTATAAATATCTGGGAATAGTGAATTTCTGGCTATTTTTCCCTGTCTTTTACAGACTGGAGGATGGTATTGTAATTGAGAGTCCCATTAGAGAGCTATGGTTCTCCATCCTTTTTTAGTTTATATTGACTGTTAGCATTTCCCATTTAGCACAATTAAGAAGAGAAGCTTTATATTCAGCTGCAGTGGGTTTTAACAGAGACTAAATGAAGATTCTGGGGTGTGTGTGCGCTATTTAAAAGAGGATTATTTAAAATATTTGCCTTCTTTTGTGAAGAAGAGTCTTAAGGAAGAAGTTTTTTTGCAAGAGTCCTTTATGGGTATGTCCTGATATAAGGATATAAAAGCTATTTGCAAGTAATTTCTTGTCACTTTCTTTCCTTCTTATAAAAGTGGTTTAATTGTAAGATAGGGTTATGGCTGACTGTCCTATTCGTGGGTCAACATTGGCCATTCTCCAGGCAATATTGAATTAGCTAGAATACTGGAAGTACCACACATTTTAAGGAAAAGAGGGGAAAAGACTGATTTCCATGCTGTTGCCTGCTGTCCTAGGTTACTGGCCTGCCTTCTAAGTGTTGATCCCTTGGTCCCATGGGATTAGGCTCCCTATACCCAGTCATCTCTGGGGTTCTCAAATACTCAGGAGACAGATGGTCTGGTACCATCCTGAAGCTGCTGAGCCAACCAAACTCATCTTCCTAGGCATCTGTGATCTTAACTTATGGCTTAGAGTACCGCTTAAGATAATAGGATCCACCACAAAGAAACTTCAGGGAGGGGTTTCCCAAGTGCCAGCCTCAGTGTTGCCATGATTAAGCTAGAGTGAAAGAACATGCAGCAAGGAAATTGGGCTCCTTTTAAAAATGTGACTTAGTATGTTTTTCAGGCAATCAGAGGGGTCTAGGTATAGGCATATTGGAGAACAGGGCCAGGAGTGAGGCTCTCTCCATCCCTTACAGCATAAGTTTTTTACAAGAAAGCAAACACGCACTCAACAGCCTGACCTCCCCAGCCAATGGTTTCTTCCTGTGCAGGGTGACACCCTCAGGTGGGCTAATAGCAGAACATGCTGGGACTTAGAAGTGGACAAACAGATGGAAAGACTGAAAGAGAAAGACAGCTAGGGCTTCTGCTTACCCTGCAAACCTCACCCTGGCTTTCAAGGAGAGACCCTCTCATTTGAAAGTACCTAATTCCCATGGGCCTAAACCAGAGATGACTTCCTAGACTGTTAAAGACAATACCTTGTTTGGTACAAGAATCCTTAGTCCAAGAGATGAAATGTCTCAGAAGGCATAGAAAGCCAGATAGAGGAGAAAGAAGATTCTCATGGAGGCAAAGGATTCTCATCTCTGTGGATGAGGTGGAAAAAGGAACAGATTCAGTAAAAGGAAGGGTCTGGATCCTCAGACCGGAGAAAAAGAGAGATTGTGGGGAAGTTTTAGAGAGCCAAGTGAGAGAGAAAGAGAGATAGAGACATGGACTTGATTTGGTTTCCATTGGAATCCTGCTTGACAAAGGGACAAAAGCCCATTCCAGACCCAAAAGGAAGTATCACCCATTGCCCTGAGCCTCCTTGGATCTGCATGGCATGGAAAAGGGGCTCCAGCCACCTCCAAGGAAGGAACCAGTGGCTCAAGATGAACTGAGTTTATGTCCTGGGAGAGACAGATTTGAGCCCCTAGATTCCTAGAGAGAGCACTGAAAATGAGGACATAGGAGAAGACAGCAATGAGCCAAGCAAGAAGAAAAAGAGACAGCACTTGGCCAAGCCTACTGATACTCTCCAGTCAAGACAGTTGGAGAGATATGGCTCCCGGCTGGCTTGCCAAAATATGTTGCCAGATTTCAGCTTTCAAGTTCTTGGCCATGCTGCAAGAAAGAATTCAAAGGCACAACATAGCATAGAGTAAGCAGGTGAAAAATTTATTGAAGACACATGTAAGAGAACACACAGGCACTCTTGCAAAGACAGAGGTAAGGGAGGTGAGAGGCCCAGGCTTGCTGATTTTTAACAAGTGCTTTCATCTTCATTTTCTTTATTATCTTCAATGTACACTGTTCCCATTATTATATAATAAGATTATAATAAGAAAGAAGTAAATCTCAAAATAAAATAAATTCCTTAGGAATCCAAATGAAAAATGTTGCATGTTATGGAGAAATGGTGCTTCACCTACAATTTTATTGTAATTATACTTACTGTTGTAATGCTCTGTACAGCACACATGCAAAGCAAATATGTGACATGAATGTGCTTTATAAGTGGGCTGCATAAAGTGGTTCCTGACTATATATAATCTGCTATGTTTAATTTTGGACCTGTGACTCTTGCACTGGAAGAAATGAACTCCTGTCTACTCCCATCTCGATCCTATATCAGTGCCAGGGCTGTCATTCAGCTCTGTCATTTGGTGTGAAACAAAAGAAAACAAAATTAAACTGAAAACAGCTGTGCTGCTCCCAAAAGAGGTTGGCCAAGGTAACGTGAAGGGGCATGCCAAGCCATGCTGAGATCCTAGAGCCACAGCTAGATGAGGAAACAGGGAATATTAAGCTTAGAAAACTGTGCTTCCATTAGAAGCTATATTCTTCCAAATTCTCCCAAGGAGGGAGGAGATAATTAGTCTCTATCTTTCATGTATACATACGTGTATGTGTCATATAGTTTTGTGGACTTTCATCTGCAAAACAGATGAAAATTTTAACAGTGTTAAATTGGTTTGCCTTTATTTTGTCTGTAAAGACTTTTTTTTGTATGCTGTATGGCAGGGCCACATTTCATTCTTTTGTCCATGTGAGTATACCATTTTTGCAGCACCACTTGTTGAATTTTTGTTTGTTTTTTCTTACTTTGTTTGCTTATTTGTTTGTTTTTTTTGGGAAGTGCATGGGCTGTAAATCGAACCCAGGACTCCCACATGGCAGGTGAGAATTCTACCACTGAACTACCCTTGCACCCCCTGTAAAGACAACTTTTTAATAATTAAATTAATATTGAAATTACGGTTATAAGATAATCATAAAAACTATGTAAGAGAATGATTCTTTTTTTCAACATCCTCAATAGCTGGATGCTTATTTAAAAGAAAACTGTAAGACAATTGCAATTATGCAGGTACTTAATGATCTGTATAAAGTAGCTATTGCTTGATACAGTCTTAGTTATTATGAATATTTAATGTTCAGAAACATTTGTGCTCATGTTTTTCATTAATCCAGGCTTTTCCTGAATTTAATTAAAAATATTTCTAGGTTTATTACATGGAGAAAAATATTTCTCTGTTTCTATTCATGTTTCAAGACTTTATTTTGTTTTCATTCATCTGAAATTCTTTCTGATATAAAATTAATTCAGACAATGTAGTTTGAAGTGCTTTTGTAATTTTTTTGCTTTAATAGTCAAGCACTTTGTAAACTCCACCTGGACAGGACCTGTGTTTTATATATCTCTTGTACCTATAGAAGCTAATGTGGTACTAGGCACATAGAAATGTCTCAAAAAGTATGACAGGTGGTAAGTGAGCAGACATAAATGTGTGCGTGATGCATAAGCCAATTTGGTGGAACCACACTCTGGTATGTGTAGCATTTAGCTGATTTTCTATTTTCTCTTCCTCTTTGGTACTATGCCTTTGTATTTGAGCAGTAGAAACAAATCTTCTTTAGACTTCTTGTAGAAAACTACTGTAAATCTTTGTTGAGTGTTGGATGACTGCTGTTATAAAGCAAAATGAATGAGACAGAAATGAGCCATTTATAAAATAACTTTTCTATTAGCTTTCTAGGTCATTTCTTACTTGGACATCTGTGCTGGTTTGAAACTATTACGTACCCCAGAAAAACCATGTTTTAATCCTTATCCAATCTTGCGGGGGCAGCTGTTTCTTTTCATCTTGATTCAATATTGTAGGGTTGAAACACTTTTGATTAGATCATCTCCACGGAGATGTGGTGCTCCCAGTTGTGGCTGTGGACTTTTGATTAGATGGAGATGTGACTACACCCATTTAAGGTGGGTCTTGATTAGCTTACTGGAGTCTTTTGAAAGAGGAAACATTTTGGAGAAAGCTCAGAGCAGATGCAGATACTTGAAGAACAGTTGCTTCAGATCTGACAGAGTCAATACAAGACCCAGACATTAGGAGATGCAGGGCCCAGCAGACATAACCATGTGCATTCCCATGAGATGCTAAACAAGTCAAAACCCAGAGTTGTATCCTGGAGGAGTTAAGTGAAGGCCCACAGATGCCTGGTGAGGAACCTCCACAGGAAACAGTGGCAGAAAGCGACAGAGCCTAGAAGCAAGGAACCAGCAGATGCCAGTCATGTGACTACCCAGTGACAAAGGTGTTCTAGATGGCATCAGCCTTTCTTGAGTAAGGGTAACCTCTTGTTGGTGCCTTAGTTTGGACATTTTCTTAGCACTAGAACTGTAAATGTGTAACTTATTGTGGTAGGTAGATTCAGTTGTCAACTTGGCCAGGTGAAGGCACCTAGTTCTGTTGCTGGGGACATGAGCCAATGGTACGTGAACCCAACCTGTTGCTCATTACATCTGCGGTTGGCTAGGAGGCGTGCCTGCTGCAATGAATGATGTTTGACTTAATTAGCTGGTGCTTAAATGAGAGAGCACAATGTAGCATAGCCCAAGCAGCTCAGCATACCTCATCTCAGCACTCACAGCTCAGCCCAGGCCTTTGGAGATGCAGAAAGAAATCACCCTGGGGAAAGTTGTTGGAACCCAGAGGCCTGGAGAGAAGGCCAGCAGAGATCACCCTGTGCCTTCCCACATAAGAAAGAACCTCAGTTGAAAGTTAGCTGCCTTTCCTCTGAAGAACTAATGAAACAAATCCCCTTTTATTAAAAGCCAATCCGTCTCTGGTGTGTTGCATTCTGGCAGCTAGCAAACTAGAAACTTATTAAATTTTCTTTTTAAAGGTCGTTCTATTTCTGGTATATTGCAGTCTAACAGCTTAGCAAACTAATACAAGTATCAAAGCTTATTTTAACTTTTTTCTTAGATGTAAATTAAGATGTTGTAGATGTGTAGCTTGTGGAAGAAACTGAGTATAATTTGCACATGTAAGGAAAAGAGAAAATTTGCATTTTATTACTTCTTTTTTTGCATGGTCAGGCACCACATTTTATTACTTCTTTAAACAAAGTATATTGTTTTCTTTTCAGAAATAAGTACACCAGAGCCAGAGTAAACAAATACACTCTTGTATTGATTTTTTAATGAAAATTGCTGGTTGCTGATTATGGCTTTTTTTTTTTTTTGACACGGGGCAGGCTCTGGGAATCAAACCTGGGTCTCTGGCATGGCAGGCAAGAATTCTGCTACTGAGTCACCGTTCCACTGCCCTGATTATGGTTTTTAATTTCTCTATTGATTTAACTTATAACTGAAGTGGTAAGTCCCTTTAAATGCCTTGGAATTATATAAGAAGTATTCAATGCAGCATTACTTTGAGAAAATCATCACGAATAAAAATTTTAGGTACACATAGAAAACATGATGACAAATCAAGTAATAAAATTGAACTAACAAACAGATGTTCTACGCAAGTTGTAACCAAATGACAGCACAAGTAGCTATAGTAATATTAGAAAAATAGATTTTAAATGTTATGCTATCATAAGAGATAAGAGTCTTATTTGTTAATTGTAAAAATATTTGTATCTTTATATTTTTCTAAAATCAAACACTTGAAAACTTTCAGTGGCATAGGTCAGTACTTAGTAAAATTGATGTTTCTAATAATTTTCTACTTGATGTTTTGAGAAGTTACACAGTTTTGATAGCTAACCAAGTAGTATTTAAGTTAGGGTTTAATATTTAGAATTCAAGAAACTGTGATATCTGTATCTCTAGATTTTTTCCTTGTTTGCCTTAATTTTAAATTGGATAATGAAAGTTACTGTAGAATCACAGGTTTTACAAAGATTATATTTTATTTAAAAATAAAAATTTAAAACAAAAAGAACTGAACTAATCTGGCATGGGAAAGCCAGTAGAAATACACACTGAAAAGGCAGAAAGCCATTAAAAATTCAGGATAAGGGCCAAAGACCACTCATAAAAATGTAAGAATAATACAGAACAGGGTATAGATTTTTTACAAGACTGGACAAATTATGATTTAATGATACATGCTCCATACTTGTTGATTATTACGGTGGTGGTGGTTGGGTGGAGGTAGGGAATACTGCTGCTGCTGGTAAAGAATGAAAAATAATCATTCAAGCAAGGTTAAGTAAATCTGGCACTAAGAGAATTTGGAAGGAATGGGAAAAGAGAGAGAATATATTCTCAAAAGGAAAAAATTTTAAAAATTGAATCAGTCTCATTTTTCTACATCTAACCTTATTTCAAGTTCTATTAATTGTGCAAGTTTTTCCAAATCTGTTCCTCCAAGTTCACTGTCATGCTCCAAATCTAGGCCTCCATCACTTCCCATCTCAATGATCTCAGTAATGGATGTCCTGTTTCTGGTCTTGTACCCTCCAATCATTATCCACACTTGCTGCCAGAGAGATTATTATTTTTTTAAATAAAATGGAAACCTGTTCATATTATTCCCTTCTTAAAACCTTTAATATTTCCCTACAGCTTTAATATTTTCATAAAACAAGTTAATGTAGTCCACAGGGCTTGCCACCATCTGGTCTTTGCCTAGCCTCTGGTCTCCTCTTTCACAACCATCTTATTTTCCCCCAGTGCCGAACTGCCATTGCAGGGCCTTGGGCTTTGTACACGCTATCCCTTCTAGGTTGGGGCCCCTCTCCCGTTTCTATTATATGGTTAAACCCAACTCATCTTTCCGGCTTCAGCTCAAGCACCACTTCCTCCAGGAAATCTTCTGTCTTGATAAAACGTGTCACTGCTCTGTAATTTGTTGTCCTATTTGCCCATCTCCTTTGCTGGATGAAGCGCAGACTGTGTTTTTTATCTCTATATCTGCTGTGTCAGTCGTGGTTTATGGCATAGAGTGGGTTCCTGATAAATCCTTGCCAGTGACAGAAAGACTGGAAAGAAGATGTACAACTTTAAGTGCTTGAGAAAAAGCAATAATTTAAAATAATTCAAGGCCCAAACCATCTTTATGTTACTTCAAGCAAGTAATTACCACCCTTTCTGAATAATCATCCAATTGTTGGCTTTCCAGTCACAGAACTAGTTTTATATTCACACTTGAAGTAGGCAGAGTTCTGTGGAAGTAAAAGACAAAACAGAAAAATGATCACAACCTTTTTCCGCATGGTAGAAGTTTAAACACAGTCTTTGAAACTCAAGGACAAATAATACATTGAAATGTTTAAAAAAGGAATAGTGTAGTTCAGTAAAAGTAGCTCAGGCATTGAAGTCAGAGCCCTAGGTTTGAGTTTCAGCTGATACTAGGTAGTTGTGTGACCTTGAAAGTTCTATATTTAATCTCCTTTAACCACAGTTTTCTTAAATGTAAAACAAAGTAACTAATACCTACCTGGTAGGTTTCTATAAAGATTCTGTGCCTGGCATAATGCCATCAGTATTAAGGTCATACCAAATCCCTAGAGTTGAAAGGATGGTCCAAAGAAAGCCGTGTAGAGGATGTCCCAAATTCAAGTATGTGACTGCAATTTGTATCTAAGAGATAGGAAATACGTGTTCATCCAAACAGCCCATGGGAATAATAGGGCACCAAGCAATCTTACTGCAAAGCTCTTTGCAAATCTCCAGGCATCCTTTAAAGAGCTTAATGTGAATTGCCATCAGCCAGCTACTGAGCCAATGGGATTTCCTCTGCAGGTGTCAGGAAGAATATTCCTGCCGAAAATGCAAAGGTAGTTTTGAAATAAAACTAAGGAAGCATAACTAACAGCCAAGTTCTTCTGAAGTTAAGAGGCGATGGCCTGAGTCTAGAGCCCCCATTAATAGGCAAAGCGAGATATAGGTTGTGAGGCAAGAAGGAGGGAAAGAGATTTTGAAAAGAAGTGGGAGAGTTGCAGTGGAAGTGGAAGAGTAAATCATCTGGGCCTATTTCAGGGTGGTCTCCAAACTGCCCCAGGATAGCAGGGTCTGTGATGTTAAGAAAGACTGCCTGCCCTAGTCCCTTAGATTTCAAAGGCCAACTGCTGGCACCAATTCATATTGGTGCTTTGGAGGCCTCTAAAGACTCTTCATGAGAACAGAGAACATTTTTCAGTGTCTGAGCCTTGCTTTTAGGTTGTCCTATAAAACTCCTTGGCACTGTTTGACTTTATACATTTAAAATGCTTTTTGTATTTATGTACACCCTCCCCACTCCTCGCCTTTAAATAGTGGTTGAAGATATGTACTTACATTTCTAAGAAATGATGCAACTATTTTTGGAAAAATAAATTTAACTTTCAGTATATTTCTAAAGTTCTTTTTGTATCAACACTTCTTGCTATGTTTTCACAGTCATCATGGGAGATTTTGCCCATTACCAGCTGTTACTATTCTGGTCTACAGCTGAACAAATCATTTTCTTGGTGTGGCTCCCCAGCAAAACCCAATTATAAGTGCCTATAATTACTTATGAAATCTCAGTATACAGTAATGATTCTAGGAAACAAAGGGTACTGCCTTGGCATGACCAAGCAAACAACACTCAAGAGGCAAGAAGGAGGGAAAGAGATTTTGAAAAGAAGTGGGAGAGTTGCAGTGGAAGTGGAAGGGTAAATCATCTGGGCCTATTTCAGGTGATGACTTCGATGACTTCGCATTTCACTCAGACTCTGAGGCTATATAAAAAGCTAACCTTTCCTCAAGGTAGAGAGACCAGTCCAAATCTATAAAGGTTCTCTTTTCCCGTGAGGGTGGGAATAGCTGCAGGAGGTTCTGTTTGGGAAGTAATAACCATTTTCTAATGATATTATCAGAAGTGTTATAACAAGTTTCTTTATTTCCTGTATCTCAACTGGGGAAAGAGGACAAGGGCAGGATAGCTCCAGATCCTTCTACTCTCTGCTGATAGAGAAATGTCATATTAGTTAGGGAAAGAAAAGTGCCTCTTTTCTTGATTTATTTAGTAGGCCTTTTGCTCTCTTTCGCTCCCGCCCTCCTTCTCTCCCTGCCTTCCTTTATCCTTCTCCCTCTCTCTTCCTCTCCCTTCCTCCCACTCTGTCTTTCTCCAAATATTTACCAAATGAATGCAGTTCATTTGATGGTACATTACTTGAGAACATGAATCAGGATGTCTCAAAAATGATGTGAGTCTATATGATGCAAGGGGAAAAAGGAAGAAACAGTTTTTAAGAATTTACAATATACAGGTGCTTTATATTCGCTATCTCATAAAATACCAATCTTTCTTTGAGGGTGTTGCTATATACTTCCGCTTTAGAGATGAGATCATTGAGGCTCATCTCTAAATTAGGGCTTAATTAATTTACTTGTCCGAGATCTTAGATCCTTAGAAGGTGGAATTAGAATTCAAACCGAAGTTTGCCTGGCTACAAATCTTGTGTTTTTACTGCACCTTTCATGAGGTTGCCAATGTTTAAAACTGATTGAGGGTAGGATGTGGGCAATTATATTAGCCACAAGACAATGATTATAGTCTCTTAAAGAAATGATGAGATTTTAAAATGTAGCATCTTTCTGCATTTTTTTTTCTTACTTCCTTTATGTAGCTAAAGACGAACAGTCTCTGAAACTCATGGCCAGAGCTCATGACCATACAAGATATCTCACCTTAACTCCCTTATGAAGAGCACTTACAGTTCATTTTTTTTTTGCTCCTATGTGCTTTTTATCTCTTTTTTAGTTATTTGATAAATACAGAAAACTGAATTTCACGTGCTCAACAATATGAGCAAAAAGAAATATCTGTATTTCGTGGTAGTAAAATGCTGTTGAAGCCAAGAAACAACAAAGAATTTGCTTTTCTAGCAGCAGAGAAAATTGTATTAGAATGAAAAGGGAGAAAAGATATTGGACTGAAGCCAGAACACCTGGATTTGGATGTATGTGCTTCCACTTGCCATCTATGTGAATTTGGGTAAATGATTTAAAAGCTTTAAGCTTCAGTTCCATCATGTGCAGAAAATATCTTCATGCCTTTTTGCAGGATTGCTGAGAAGCTTAACGTGAAGATTGCCTGCGAGTGTGCTCTGGGCGGTTTCTAGAGCGATGCAAATACGCGGGATTAATACTGCCAGTCTCTGCTCGGGTGCGCTCCCGACCCTGCCAATCCGTCACGGTCCTCTTACGGTGGAACGCCGACAGCCCCGTACTGATTTTCTCCAAAGGCTGCCCCAGGAAATCTGCCCTGGGTGAAAGGTCACCCATTGCCCTCCTCCACCTAGAGCCTACATATATTATGTGGGAGCTGTAGTCCTTTAATTCAAGCTTGAGTCCTGTTAAAATACAGCTACTTTAATGAATGATTTTTACATACTTTTCTGGGAGCAGTTTGTGAAAGAGGAGCAGGAAGAAGGCTGGGAAAGCCACAGGGTGCACAGAGGGATATGGATAGACGTGCTGCCGACTAGCAAGAGGCTTGCAGAGAGAGAAGGAAGGGGAAGTAAGAAAATGAACTACAGGTTTTTCCCATTTCTGCATTTCCTTCAGATCGGCTACTGCTCACATAGAAACATTTAGATTTTTAGTTTGTTTACATTACCCTTCACAAGAATAGCCACCTTCGTTGAACATCATCTACAGTTTGGCATGCTCCTGGGCATTCTACATGTGTGCATATTAAATTGTGAAAGCAAACACACACTACTATCTTTCTTTTACATCTGAGGAAATGAAGGCTCAGAGAGCTAGGAAGGTGCAAAGCCAGGAGTATAAGTAGGGCCATTTGAATCCCCGAACCTCCTGGCTTTCTGCAGGCTACACTTCACTAATGCTGAAATCAGACTTTTCAAGGCAGAAAATCATCCGAAATGTGAAGGAAACTGTTCCGGAAGGGAGACCAGGTTAGACGGCAGCAGCAACCACCATCTCCACAACCCCCTAGAATCTTAGTATCTTAAAACAACGAAAGTTACTTTGCACTTATATTCATGGCGGTGAGGTCAGATGGGGTCTTTGCAGCGCCTTGTCTTTATGCAGAGACTCAGGCTAAAGGAGGCGTCAAACATCCCCAGGCCCCGCAGCCGGGGGAAGGGGAGAATTGTACAGCAACTCTTAAATGCTTCTAGAACAAGTAACATGCCAACTTGAAGAGACTGAAGAAGCACTATTCTACCATGTGCTGAGAAAGAGGAGAAACAGAAGCATTGGTGAGCAGCACTAATATCAACACAAGAATCTGAACAGCAACGGCAGAATAAAAATGAGGCAAATAACTGCAGAAGTGCTGAGTTTAAAAAGGAAAGTTCTTTTCCATCTCAACCTGTGACTCCAAGCCCTGCTTATCTTAAGCCTTTTACATGTGTTGACTTTCTTGGCAAGGTGGGGGATTATCAGCAAGCCGGGGACATTTCCCATATGGACAGCTACAGTCATATTTTTAGCAAAGCTGAAAACAAACAAAGCATGTAGGTCTCTTGAATTACCTAATATGTTAGCAAAAAGGCTAATTTAGACTTACAGTAAGAACAGCATATGGGTCAGAATTCCTGAAGACTGTTGCTTTAGTTAATGGAAAATTTTCCATATGTGTGGTGACAACTCAGCACATCTCCAGAAGAAACGCAAGAGCCTTCTGACTTTGTGCAGGCGAGAAACACCAGGAGTGCCTAGAGAATTTGGTGACCTTTCAGATGAATGAGGTTGTGGATTTGTGATCCCAAATTCTATAAACTGTCCAGAATAATAAAGCATATTCCTGTTAAAATCATTACAAAAACTTCACTTTTAGTACTCTATAAAACCGAACTTGACCTGGGGAGTAGGAGGCAGTGGAAAGGACTTTAAGGAAGAGAGAGCTTATAACTCCATTCTTAGTTTCTGTACGTGCTGGAGTTACTTTCCTCATCTTTTAGTCTGATTCTCATCTGTAATGTGTGGCTCTTAGTATAGGAAAGTGGCAAGTGCTGACAGCTCCACCTGGAGAATATAGCTTGTTACTGTCCACTTCTCTTCATCTTCAGTACTCCTGTCTCTTTGAGGTGAACTTAATCTCTCAGGTGGACCATTACCAAGACCACTTCTGCGCTTGCCCCCACTAATCCATTCATCGCCTGGAAGGCAAACAGGATCTTTCCTGCCCCAGGACCTTTGCACATCCTGAACCATACTTTTTCCTATTTTCTGCATGGAAGCCCTTAAATACTTTTTTGAAGCAGTCTTTCTTGATCTTTCTTTCTGTAGTAGGTCCCTCATTATTTGTTACGTTGGCTCCTATTTATTTCCATCATGGTGCTTATCCTAATTTGTAACTTATTTTTGTCTGTTTACTTCTATGTATGATTTCTATACCAGAATAGAATTCTGCAAGGGAAGGTATGAGTTGCTTTTTACCATCCTCATATCTACCAGGCCCAGAGTCTGGTATGTTGCAGATGCTAAAGAAATAATTCTGTGATGGGTAAAGGAGTTGTTGTGAAGATTATTATGTGGAGCTTTAAGCATATAAGTGGTGCTCATTAACTATCACTCTCCTTTTCCCTATTTTTAGGAACGCAACCTCATCAGTCTCAACCTCTTGTAACCCATACATTTCTCTGCTGAAGTAAACTAGCATGCTTCCTTCCCCATCACATAGAAATGTCCTAGATAAACTAAAGGACAAATGACAACGAAGAACAGAGAACAGAAAAAATTGCTCTCGATTCTGATACATTTGTCTTTTAATACATATATGTTTTTGTGAAATATGCACTGACACATTTACATGACCTTTCCCGTGTCAAATCTGGAGTTTCATAGTCAGCTTACAAACACTGATTTCTTATCTCTTTCTACTACTTATGCAGTATCTCTAAGTTTGTCTTGAATAGTAGTGTTGTAAAATTATTTGAAAATTTTATTGCAGTTTTTCCTTGCTGTTTAAAATATGAGTGGAAAATGAAAAAATAAAAATGCAGAAACTAGTGGTAAGAAGTTCAAGTTAGAAACAATAAAATTGAGACAAAGGTGAAATAAGCATGCAATGGGAGGTAAACAGTTAGCTTCAGTTGGATACTTATTGAAATTAAACTGATTAAGATGTCTTCAGTGATAAAGGAAAACAATAAATTTAAAATATAGTCTAAAATGCTGTAATAAATTATTGGGTATTTTGTCTAAAAGATGAATTTTATGTCAGTTTTAGCTTTCTGTAGAGTAGAATCCCATTTAAAAGTATATTATCTATTGCATATTTGACTTACATATATGATTTTTAGGCTGATTTTGTATGGAGGCAGTGAGTGGATTGCCAGTAGAGCATACTCCATTTTCCCCCCAACAGATGGGCAAGTCAACTCCTTCAGTTTACAGATGAGGAACTGGTGATCCAGAGAAGTGAAGGAAAGGAATTAGTATTGCAGGAGTGCCCCAATTCTTTCTGATCAGTTATCTGACTTACTGTAGGGCCTAGGTCTTGAGATCTATTGACCAGTGTTTAATTTGAAGGAAACCCTCGTAGTTCTGAACTAAATTTCATTTATGAATGGTGCCCAGTTTGAGATGGGAAATATTCACCAAGGAACAGCCAATATTTCTAGATGCTCAAGAAGACAGGACCTCAGCGTGCCTTCTGCTTTGTTTTCCTCTTGGTTAGTTAATCCCTTCATTTACAATAGGGTGTTTATTTCAGTGGATTTTTCGTTTAACACCAGTGAAGATCAGCCCTTGCGGGCAGCACCCTGGGCCTCCAAAACAATTCTGTGCCAGGATTCTTCTGACCCTCCTACATTCATATTTAGCCTTGCTGCTCAACTCCCATCAGTTTGTGCTGGAATTCGCCTCTTGAGTTTGGCACTTATATTCGCTCCATGTCCTGCATTCTCTGAACTTGTTCTTGGCCAAGCTCTTGATGTTGCTTTGGGTTTGCAGAATGAGTTTTGGAGTATTGCTTCTATTCTCTAGCATCTAATTCCTAACAAGCTTATCCCTGTTTTCTCTTCACTCTCCACTGCCGCAAGTGCAATTGCCACTTGAAGTCAATTCTCCCTGATTTCCTGGACCTTTTCTTAAGCTGTGTACTGTCTAATAGCTAGCCAAGTGCAGCAATTTAAATTTAAACTGAAAATTAAATTTAAATTAATTAAATAAAATAAGTTTCTCATGACATTAGCCACATTTCAAGTTCTCAATAGCCATTTGTGGCTAGCGGTTACCATTTTGCACAGCACAGAGAGCTCTATTGGACGGCACTGCTGTAGCATATCCAGACATTTGCTATCTGTGCCACCAGTGTCCCTATAGAGGACAACCTGATCCAGACTCTGAGCATCCTGGAATGGACTACATTAAATGTTCACACAACCCTTTGGCAAGCTAAATCTCGGTACAAATGTCCCTGACATTTTTCTCTCTTCAGTTAATGACGCATATCATTGCTTTCCAAACTATTGTACAAAGCTTACAAAATCCTTCATGACCCTTACCATTTCTTTAACCTCATATTCTTCTCTCCCTTGAGCCCTTTAAGTCTTTTTTTTAAAAATATTTTGAATTTTTCTTGACTCCAATAGTAAACTTGCTATTCCTTTTGCCTAGTGTATTCTTCCTTCCCCACTCTGTGCCTCCAAGTATTTTCTGGTACTGTGGGGCACTTTCACAGGAGCTGCTTAACTCCTTTGAACAAGTTAGAGATGTGGGAGTAATTTAATGTAGCTTGGATATTCATGGGACCAATGTCAGAAAGCAATTTAAGACATGGGGAGAACTGGAGCTTTGTTTTGTTAATAGAAAATTATGAAAGACCAAGTTTCTTAAGGAAGGATATCCTAACCCCAGGGACTCGAACTGTCCCAAGTGTTCTTGTTTTGTTTTGTTTTTTTGTATGCTGTCTGGCGGAGGTCACATTTCATTCTTTTTCCATGTGAGCATCCCCATATTGCAGCACCGTTTGCTGAATTTTGTTTGGTTTTTCATTTGTTTGTTTGTTTGGTAAGTTCATGTATGGTCTGGCAAATGAACCTAGGTTTCGTGCATGGCAGGCGAGAATTCTACCACTGAACTATGCTTGCACCCCCTGTTCCAAGTATTTTTAAAGGAAGAAATGTTTATTATTTTTGTCTGTAGACGTATGTGTGTGTGTGTGTTTGAATGTGTATGTGTTTGTGTACAACTCCCCCTCCCCACCTGTTTTAGTTTCCTCGTCTACATAAAGCAGATACCATGAGATAGTTCAGTTTGAACAATGGGAATTTATTCGCTTACATTTTGAGGCTGCGAAAATGTCCAAATTAAGGCATCAGCAAGAGTATATCTTCATTCTAGAAAGGCCGATCACTTCTGGGGTTTCTCTGTCAAATGGGAAGGCACATGGCAACATCTGCTGGCCCTTTGCTCCCAGGTTTCATTGCTTTCAGCTCCTGGTTCCAGTGGCCTCTCTGAACTTCTGTGGGCCCTCACTTAGCTTCTCTGAGCCAAACTCTGGATTTCATCTCTTAGATTAGCATCTCCAAACTTCTGAGTCTTGGTTTGATTTCTCTGCTCTCATGAGCTCTTTTAAGGACTCCAGTAAACTAATTAAGATCTACCTTGAATGGGTGGAGTCATATCTCCATCTAATCAAATGGTCACACCCGCAAATGGGTGAGTCACATCTCCATAGAAACAGCCTAATCAAAATATTCCACCCTAAACAATAAATTTGCCCCCACAAGATTAGATTAGGATTAAAAAGAACATGACTTTTCTGTGGTATATATAAATGTCAAACCAGTATACCATTCCACTAAGGATTTTCTCTCCATAGACAAGGAAACAATAGAAGAGCTCTGATAATAAGATAAAAAATTACATTTGAAATTTAGTTAGATATTTAACTACAAGAAAGTATTTTAATTCCAGCATGCCTTTGAAAAGGCATGTTCCGAAGCATTCTTTCTTCTTCTTTATGATATCTGTCTAGAGAAAACATTTGGTGATGATGCCCATCCACGGCCAGTGTAGGATTGCCAGGAGAACATGCTCCCCCTGAGTCTCTGGTCCCTTCTTTATGGTCATACATGACCCCTTTCTGGCCAGTAGCATTTGGACAGACCATATAGAATTGTGGCAAGGAATGCCAAAGAATTGGGTTGCCCATCAATGACACTTCCTAGTGCTAAAACAGTATCTTCGACTAGCATATTGAAATAGATATCAAATGTGGGCTGATACATCATACACATAACTTCACTGTTCTTCCCTGATTTCCTGGCTCACTGAATTTTGAGGGTGCATGAACTGAGAAACAGGTGTCTGCAGGAAATGTATTTAGTTTGTGACAAGAAAGGCAAGGCGGACATTCTAACAGTTTTGTTCAAGACTTGAGAATTGAACCTGATACATATGCTTCAGCTTGCTTAGCAGATGGAAAGAAAATTCATGAGATTTTATAACATGCCTATAGCTACAGAATCATCCTAAAAATACTAATGACAAAGATTTTGTGAATTCCATTCAATAGATCCCAACTTAAACAAGATTAGAGTATTTCACTTAATTTTTAGGCACTTAAACCAAGAACTCATAATCTTAATCAAGCCAAGAATATAAATTCTCTTGAGAAAGTATTGACAATTCAGATAGAATGCCTCTGATCATTTCTCTTCCTTAGTTCGTGAAGGGTCTGCTTCAGTAAAACATGCTTATTATTTCTGTATACTTAAAAAATATCTTGTACAAAAAATGAAGTACATGAAAGAACCATCAGACACACTTGCTAAGCTATATGTAGTGTTAAGCACCAGTCTCTAGTCCCAGTGATTAGACAATGTCTCTCTACTTCCTTTGAACATCACAAAAACAATTGCAAATTGGTATGCAGCCATTTTCAGGTAATGGCAACATGTACAGTGCAAAGGCTCATGTTCAATTTTGCAAGGTGTGTTGGCTTTATATGACGATAGTTACTAGATATCTCAGGCAGTGAAGCATGAGCAGGCTCTTCCTGTGGTATAACAGGAACACTCGACCATTTCACTGTGGTCACTATGTTGAAAGCCACGATGAAACTGTGACTCATGATTGTTCTCCCTGGCACTTATGTTATGTTTTGATTACTATGGGCAAGTTAATTTTTTTAAACATTTTTTTCTTTAGGCTTCCCAAACACAATCATGCATCCTATCAAAACAAACCAAAACATAGCTTGTGTAAGTATAAACTTTTAGAACATGTTGACAGAGATAAATAAATGAATGTATATAGAGTGTGACAGTTTCTAAACAGTATCACACTGCTTATGGTAGTTTAAAGTACTCACTAATGATGTCAGCAATTTCTGACGTGAAATGAGTTTGTGATATAACCAGAAGCTCAGCTATCAAAGTCCATATCCATATCAGACTCAGTTTGTGCATTATCTGGTGCCAAAGTTAACTTGAATTTTATTTCAAGACATTTGGAGCTCCTTTTTCCTTTCAGGATGGGAAAGGAAGGAAATTTGTTGAGCATCTATTTTAAGTTAAACATCATACTAGATATATCCACATACAACATCATGTTTAATTCTATCAGCAACCCTGGGAGTAAGCAGTCTTATCCCCATTTTTACAGAGGAGGAAACTAAAGAACAGAGAAGATAATTGACTTTTCCAAGAATACACTGCTGGGGCTGAGATTCAAATCCAGGTCTGGAATTCTCGAGTTCATTTCTTTCCAAAGTATGCTACTTCCAACAGAAGCCACAGAAAATTTTCTTACTTAGTTATACCTGGAATGATATAAACCTACTCAAGGACATTCAGGGGCAAGCCAGCCCATCAATGCAAAGTATATCGGGACCTGGAACATAAGATCTGTGACCATGCATACTTGATTCCTGGAGTAAACACACTCAGGACCCCAGCCACATGAGCCAGGGGTCAGAACTGGGCCACAGTCTCATTAGAAACAGGAATGTCAGACAGGAAAACTGGAGCAGAAGTTCCGGGCACAGACCATGCCAATTGGGTAAAGTATTGGAGACAGCTTTGATGGGAACACCCGTGAATGTCCAGGGCCTACCAGACATACCAGCTGTATCATTTCAGACTAATTCCAGACCCCATGGACTGGTTTACCATCTCCTTGTTAATTGTGCAGTTATTATGGGGTGTGTTGTTACAATGGTGTGTTTTGAGAACACAAGTTCAGGGCACAACAGAAACTTTCATCAAATGATCCCTTTAATACTTGCACAGTATGAAGAGTCTGCAAGGGTGAATAATCCCTTTGTTACACCCACAAAGAGCCCACAAGAACAGAGGAAGAGTCTCATCATAGGTGGTCTCTCTGGATGGCTAAAAACCGCTCCAGATCAGGATTGACAGATGGCAGCTCTGCATGCCCCACTTTGTGCTGAAGAAGAGAGACAAATTTATACTCTTTGAGCATGGGTTTTATCCACCTTGGTTGGGGAGGGGGCCCTGCCACTGAGAGTTCCTGTTCTGATAGTATCTGGGAAGCTTTTTCCTGGTTTAAAGGCTGCTTGGGCCTTTCCAATAGACTTAACATCTTCCCCAGGTCAAAGGGTCCACCATAGAAGAGAAGGTGGTACCAGGTGGGAGGATTGGCCCTAGAGGAGGAGGTGAGGGTGGGTGAGAGCTGGGCGATGGCCACTTAACAGGTGGCTGTGCTTTCCCTAACAGGTGTGTTAGGTGGATTAGCGCCATGAAGCCTTACCAAGTCAAGAGCAAACAGTATTATTTGCCACAGTGTAGTGTAGGTGGTTATGCAGTGGTCAAGAGTGTGGACTATGGAGACAAACTGCTTCAGTCTGACTTCTATATTGACTTCTTACTGGCTGTTACCCTCAGGCTTGTGAAATTTACTTATTCTCTCTGTAACCCACCTTCCTTATTTATAAACTGGAAATAATAATAGTAACCACTTCTTCAAGTCGTTAGAGTATAAAGAGCTTCAAACAGTGCCTGCCTTGGGGTAATTGCTAGGCAAATATTCCATAAATAAAGGGGTACACTGAATAAATTGCTTAAATTTCATAAATACAATATATGGTGGTACTTAAACCCAGACCCCATGCTCTTAGACCATGGCATATAGAAAATGGGTCCAGGATGGATATAGACAGACAAAAGCGTCTGCTTGCATATGAGGACCTCAGGTGCTTCATCTGGGAGGGAACCAGAGAAAGCAGGTGTTAACATGATACAAAGATTCCTTCTTATTTCTCTCTCATCCCATATTGGCTACTATCTCGATGTCAGTCATGACATATTTGAAATACATTTCAAAATATCCATTGCATAAAATCCTTTCCAGTGTCAACTGTACACCTGAAATCTTTAAATTTTGCACTACTAAATCCACCACCATTTTAATTTAAAAAAGGCATAGCACCCTCTAGCTTTTGAGGAAAAAACAGTGATGGACTCTAGACAGATTTATTTCAGAATGCCGTGAATACTATTGAGTTCGGTTATCCCTTCTCCATGTTAAGAAATACACCTTATGTTTTCATTATGCTATGAGATTTTCAAGTAACTTCTACATATGATTTATTGAAATCAGGCCTTTCAAAAAATACATAGAGTACTTTTTCTATGAAGGAAGAACTGTTGTTTTATGAAGTATTTTCCTTTTAAATTTGACATGAAACAAATAACAGAAAAACTTCCTAGAACATTCTCAGTCTCACTAATTTATGAGTTGAATTTATTGTAAAGGCAAACAAACATTTTAACCTGTGCCAAACCAAGCCATATAAAATTATATAAGAATCTATTGTTCCTTGACTTTGAGTCCTTGGAAAGCATCCCAATTCAGCCTATTAGAATCACTTTCTCTGGATTGTGTATGCATAGATACACCTGGTGGGTAGAGACACAGCCTGAATTTGAGAGCAGGTATTTGGTAGTAGAGGTCAGATCCATTTCATGGTTCTGATAGAGAACAAAAGCTCTCATGTGCTCAATGTACAAAACTCTGAAGTGGTACATTGAGAGAAGGTGGTTTCAGGAGGGTGTTTTTGTGTATTTTCTTGGATCAGCTTTTGTGTCTCAGTGGTGTCAGTTTCTCCAAGTTAGAAAAGGCTAAGTTTAGTAACTTTGTTTATCAGCCCAGAAAATATAAGAAGCATATTGTGGAGAACCACAATAGGTAATAACAAGGGAAATCATCAAAGGCAATGAAGGCTCTGGATTTGGATGTCATCTCAATCACTAGGTAACTGTGATTTTAGTCAAGTTATTTTACCTCTCTGAGCTTTGGGTCCTTCACCTATAAAAATGCCTCAAAGAGTTAATGTAAGTAATTAAAGAAGGTATGTAGGGCACCTAGTAGAAACTAAGTACTGAAGAAACTACCTGTTACCAGGACTACTATCTTT